>WEKY01008937.1:154257-294168 GCA_013390045.1 Picathartes gymnocephalus | reverse complement strand
GTCCTTCAAACCAGGACACCATCCTTAGAGTTAATCAGTACAACCAATGACTCAAAGGCAGTTAAAATGATTTACAAAGCACTCACAACAGGTTTTACTGCCATTTTCCTGAAACAGTGTAGGATTAGTCAGATAGACACTGTTGTTTGCATTGCTAGTGGCAACCAAAACTGATGATTTAGTCATCTATCTGTCTGTACAAAAACAGAGCCCTGTATAGCCCAGCAATACTCCTTGAACAGGAGTTCAAGGAGTATTTTCACTGAAGTGAAAAATTTTCTGTCTCCTAAATGAGAAATCAAGCCTTTATCCAGGAGAGTGATGGGGTAGATGGTCTATTGAAATTCTACTTTATGACTTTGGATAAATAGGGAAGCTAGGCTACACAGACACTTAGTCCAACATGTTAATGTTTCAGAGATTTCACTTAGTGTGGCTTGACAGATTTTCACTCTTCACCCCGAAATGTTCCTCTTGTGCTTTTGTCAGGAGTCAAACATGTATCACTTTTAAGACCCCTAGCCTTTTCAATTTCCAAATGAGGTGTTACTCGCAATAGGTAGTTATTTACAAGATGATTGTGTGTGTTCTCTACAGCTCTATTTCCATGAGCTGAAAGGAAATCTCACTGAGATTTCCTCCCTCTTTGACTTGGCAGTGCAGGACAGAGGGCAGGTGGCTCTCAGGGCAGTGTGTCTCAGGCTTCTCCTGTTTCTAGAGGCATGCTGGTGTCAGGGGTGGCCTGTGATGGGAGGTCACACATTGTCCTGCCCCCTCCTTTGCATCCCAAACTCCTCAGGCCTCTCTGGCTACCATCAGGGTGCCATGCTGAGAAAAGAAATTTTCTGGGTGCCCAGGATAACCTGTCTCTTGGGTATCCACACCTAGGGATTTTTAAGGCACAATGCAGAAGATTTTTCTAAAATTCTAGCTGTATTTCCTGCTCCTTACAGTGTGCATGTGCATGCATGCCTTTGCACTTGTGTGTGCTTGTGTGTATAGGCACCTGCACAAATGTCCTGCTTCTTTCTAGGCTATGGTTGATGATATTCTCATGGTGAAATTATTGATGTCATCTGACCTGAAGAAGCAATCTGGCCCTCAGCAGATTTCTGCCGCAGTACAAGTAAGAATGGCTATTTTTTGACATGCTATTTATAGATTAAAGTAAAACTGGAAAAGGAGGACATTCTAAGCAAATACTCAATGTTTGGAATCCAGGCATTTCAGATGTCATCTTATGGATGGAGGCTGAAATGTGTAACCTGATGTAATTCATAATTTTACAAATAAAAATTCCAGACTTATTGCAAGGACTCCTTCACAACACACTGATGAGTTTTCAGTGTTTATTACTGAAAGATTCATAGCAGTAATGGTATGGCAAAAGTAAAGCGGTGACACAGCATTGGCCCAAAAGGGTCTTCTAAACATTTCACTGAAGATGTAACTTTTTGGTAAACACTACACACACAAAAAAGTAGACACTACTGAGGCTCCCCTGTTGGCTTTTTCAACTGTGAATTCTCTTCTGTGTGCTCGGCTGACCACAAGATAAACTCTTTCACCTTCATTCTCCAAATCTGTACTTCATGCAGATGATTTTAAGTGAAGGTTTTCCTGTGAACTGTTTAGACTGATTCAGACTAATCTCCATTACTGTGAAGGAAAACTAAAAAAGAAAGACAGAAAATTATTCCATTTAGAAAGCCACTTTAATCTGCTGATGCAGTAACCTTTAGTTGGCAACAAATAACAGGTGCATAAGTATAGTAAAGAGAGCAGCTCTGTAGCTCCAGCTTTCCTGGTTGTTATGCTTTGTGATGTGGGAGAAGCAGTGGGAATTTACAACATCAATGGGATGGGTTAAAGTGTGTATAAGTGGTCTCAGTCATTCAGAAGCAAGACTGAGTTATAGTCTAATGTCTCCCACAAGGCCAGCACTCCTCACTGTGCCACATTTTGGATCACACCCTGTTACAAGATCTCTGATTGCCCCAGGAGAAGACCCCTACACGTTGGAAAAGTGGTACGTCAGAGTCAAGATCTTCCTTGTAGAACTGGGAGAAGAGTTTTATTTCAAGGGATTTACCTTGAAACAAGGGAGTTACTGAAAGAAACAGGTCCATCCTTAGTGAGGTGTAAAAGACCCACCTGTTTAACAACAGGGCAGGACTTGGTGACCTCAATCAAACCTGGAAAGGGAATTGAAGGCAGCTTGGCCTCATTTGCTACTTCCATGCAAGTACAGTCATTAAATGAGCTAGAAGACTAACATAAAGCGGCAGCAGGAGGGAAAATGGCCTTTTTCAAATGAAGCTTAGAAAAAGATGAGAAGTCAGCATGATCATGCAAGGGATATGAGGTATGCCTCAGTGCTAAGTCACTACCAGCTGCATGGTTGTAGGAGGAGACATGGTGGGACAGATTGAGCCGGAAGGCGAAGATGTCTCTGCAACCTCCAACATCAAACCATAAGAACGACCATGCCAGATATGGTCAGAAGTTTATTTTCACAGCTTCTACTAATCCACACCTTAGAGATTTACAGATGCAGAAACACTATTTTTGTGCTCAAGCTCCAGGTATGAATATACTCCTACAAGAGGGAGTCTTTCAAAAATATCTGACAGAGTTAGGAAGAATTTGGCCAGTCCTGTGGTCCTAAACTGACAAATCCTGCTGTAACCCTAGCTGCCTCCTCAGCTCCAAATGGGAGCTAAAAGTGCTGCACAAACTCTGCACATTTTCGTTTCCAGAGACTGTGAGAGTCCATTGAGTGGGGTATGTTAACAATTGATTCAGCTGCACACAGGTGTTTTTTTTGTTGATGTAAGTCATTCTGACACAGTTTTTGGTGTGAAAGTGATTACTAGGTGCAGAGCACTCCCATTCTGGGCATTCTTCTTGATGCCTGGGCAATGTTGGATTTGAGAATCAATTATTCATTGAATCTGTCCTGGTTTACAATTATATTCAGTGACTAACTCTGTGTGCTTTGGCCATCCTTCCTCTCCATTAATATGTTCCTGATAATTAAGGACCCTGAGAAGATGTCCTTCAGCCTATTATATGGATGCAGGTGGGAAGGAAGGTGCTTGTGCAGAAGTGAAGGGAGAGGGAGTTAAGAGAGTTTGTAGCACAGCTAATTTTTACTATTTGTTTAATCTGTTACTAAGGGTCATTTGTCAAACTGTGGCTGCTGTTCCTGCCCCTCCTTCCCTTGTTCACAGTAATGAACACCCTGGGAAAAATGATCCCCTTTCCAAAGGATCAGCAAAGAGGAAGAGTTGATAATAATGGTCCTGAGAAGTGAGGCAATTGTGCATGGATCACTTCCCAGGACACAAAGGTTGTCTGCACACTGTGCACCCAGGAAATGAGGTTAATCAATACCTGCTCACAACGACAGTGAAAAGATCTTCCTCGTGATGATGGTGAGACCAGAGTCTTTGCTGCTCGTTTCCTGAGGCAAGTGGCTGGGCAATACCTGAGCAATACGCTGAGTGACTGTCTCCACACGACTTCATCTGAAATTGGTGGGAGGGTTGCTCCTCCAAGGAATAAAGACTTGGGCCTTATATTGCTCCCTACAAAACTGGGTTGTCACTCAGCCAAGGGACAGAAGAAAAGGCAAAGTGAAAGCATCACATATAAGTTGCAGAGAATATTCTTATGGTAGAATCTTCAAATGATGGGCAACATGGTTTGTGGGACCTCTTGGTGAGAAAATTAATAAACTGTCCAGCTAGAAGATTGATGGCTAATAAATCGTAGTATATGACATATTTGAGGCTTAGCAGTCTGTCTAGTAGTTTTGGGAAAAGCTAGAAAATATCTTTGTAAATTTAGTTTGATCTTTACATTTTAGATGTAATTATTTTATCAGTACAAGCAGGCAGGTCCATCATTTTGGAAAGAATCAAGTGATATTGCCTGCAGCTGAATAAGGGATGTGTCACATTAAATATCAATAGTCAAACATTACTTTTTAGAAGGTGTTTGATTTTTGCCTGATGCATTTTTACTTGACACAATAGTTGTTGATGTCTTTTTTACGTGTAACAAAAGAGTATTCAGTGATTAAAGAGCTGTTACACTGACAAAGTAAAAGTCAAGTCAGGAAATAGAACAAACTCTTCAGCAATATTATGGAATCTGTTAAAGGAAAGTACTCTTTAAAGATGGAAAGTTAAGTCACTGTGCCAGTCAAAGGAACAGTGGTCCTACAGGCACTTGCAAGGCTTGCAGACAGGTGTTCAGTTTAATAATCAACACTAGTTTAACTAAAGATTAGTTATTTAGCTGTTGGAACAATCATCTCTTTCTCACATGTCTGGCTTTGTGAGGATAAAGTGTGCTTGGGAGATCTTGCCTTTTTTCTTGTATGAAAAGTGGGGTGTTTTTCTTTAAATGTCTTCTAGATATAGGAAAGTATTAACTGATAAAAACAAATGGCTGCCTTTTGATGTGAATCATGGACATTACTTCTGTCCTCCAGCATCACAAGAGGGACCTGAATGAGGGTTCACTCTGTACCATTGACCAAATTCTCAGCTTCCTGTATTTCCAGGAAAGCGACCTGACTGAGTCATGCTAAGACACCTCTTTGCTTTGCTTTCTCCTACTGGACTTGCAGTCTTTGTTGATGTAAAATAGGCTGCAAGGAGACAGGAGAAAGAGATTATTCACCCAAATATCAACCTGACATGAAAGGGATCCCAGGCCTTTCTGCTTAGCCACAGCAACAAGCTGAAACTCCTTATTCCCTTTCAGGAACTAGTTAAACTACTTCCTAAAAATACCTCACTACTGTGCTTGTATTTTGTCTCTTGGAAAGGTCCTTCTTCATTGTTTGGATCATTGGCAACCTGCTTCTACTTTTGCTAATTTTATTCATGGTCACTTAGCATTTGTTTGTTCATGTGCCAAGTTACTTTTAGCTTAAATAGCTTTTTCACCTCCCTCAGGTTTACTGTTCCTTGATGTATTTGTACTCAGCAGTCACATCCCCTCTCAGCCATTGTATCGCCAAGCAAAAATAGCTGATTTCTTCAACTCTCTTGTAAAATTAATTTTTTCTTTTTGTAAGGACACCAAGTTGCAGAGCAACAGACATAGATAATTGCAGCTGGAACTAACCACAGAATCTCCCTGTGCTAAGGAAAGGAGGTATAACACAATTTGGCTCATGGCCAAGGCCAGCATTTTGAAGCGCAGACACTAAAGTTTTTACCTCTGGTGAGGCATGTAAGTAAATGGTCTCTTACGCCAATGTGATGAGAACTTCAGTTGTCCACTGACTTCAATGTCTAAATAAATTTGTTTAACTAATGTCTTGAAAGGCTAAGCATCAGCATCAGTGTTTCTCTAATTATTAGTGTTTTCTATTCCATTTCATTATATCCCCACACTCTGTTCAGAAGCATCCACATCTCACTAGAGTTACAGGTCCTGACACCTGTCTGGGGTAAGCAAATGTTATTTCTCTCTCCATATATACTTACTGAGATCAAAGAAACCTTAGAGCATCCTGCAATACAACAGGGAAGGGCAGAGGGACATTAAGAAGAGTAAAAAAAAATAGCAAATTAGTAATAAAATTTTACAGAGGCAGGTGCAAGTCTGCTCATTATCTTTACGCTTTCAGACGATATGCCAGTGGCCAAGGTACAATCCTGGTAGGTAATCCTAAAAATATGGCCATTAGTACACAACACAGTCACTGCTTCTCCCATGAGCCAACTTAAATAATACATATTTAATGTGATGACATGTCCAGTGGGATGGGGACCCAAAGAGAAAAGAGGCCCAGAGCATGACACTGTCTGGGGAGACATTCAGATTTTATTTCAGACACTAGCAACACTTTAAGTGACTGGCTTGTGATGAAAGAGAAAATTTAACCCTGCCTTGCACAGTGGGTTACTGCAGCACTGATGAAAAAAAAGTCCCACTTTCATAGTTTTAGATATGATTGACGAAACAACTTTCTGCTTGACAGGTCTAAACTATATTTTACCCTTAAAGCCTGCTTGGAGCTGAATAATTTTTCTAATTCTGCTCTAAGTTTTGCCTAAACATTGTGTATGTGTATGTATACAGCTCTGCCCTCCCCTGCTCTCACAGCTACAAACACAGCCCAGTCATCCAGCACCACATCCTCATTCAAACCCTGATTCCAGTCACTTGTGAAAAGAGAGCAAGGGGTGGGGCAGATCAGTCTCCTTTTAACCAGTTCTTAATGAGTCAGGTAATTGGTAAAGACTTGTTTGTGTCTGGTTAGGTCAGGTAACCAAGAGACCTTGTGAGAGTCTAAAGTTCTATCTCCAGTACCAGGAGAGTGGTTTTGGAGTAGAAAGGATTAAAAAGTTTTCTGTAGGCTTCTCTAGATAAAACACAAACTGTTACTAGATTCAATCTAAATGGAAATAGGGAAAAAATCTAATTCTTTCATGGATATTTATACCTATATCTATACCTGAACATTTAAAATGCTACCAGAGCAGACAGATAGAAGATGCTGAAGTGTTCACAGAGATCTTCCTGATTGGATTTAATACACTGGCATGCTTACTTGATCCAAAATCAAAAAACTGACTATACCATTTGTAACTTTAAACATATATGCGATCTCTTTGTTTGCTCTTTAACCACCAAAGAAGTACCTAAAATTCACTTTAAATTCAGAGGTGAATGGCCCAGCACGTTTTGAATCACGAGTATGGGGCTCAGTTTCTGTGTAATATCATCAACTTTGCTGTCTACTGCTGGATGGTCAGCTTAAAAATTAAACCTTGGGCTACATTTCGCGATGAAGATGGGTTTAATTTTGCTAATATCAGATAAGAATATAAACTGTAAACTTGGAACAGGTTCATTACTTATTTCAGAAGTTTATTAACTCAGTTTGATCTGGGGCTAAAGTCTACAACAAACAAAACTCTGTCCTTGTGGTAACATTTTGCGCTGTTTGCTGTAAGAAATTAAAATTTAATTTTAGGAGGAGAAATTATCTTCAATAAAGAGTTTTAAACACCCATGCATTTATGAACTTTTACAAGTTTGATCTCCTATAATTTTATAAATGTGCTTTCACTTCAGGAATAATTAAATGTGAAGGAATTTGGGCCTCCCTTACTTGACAGAAGTAAGGTTAAGCCACAATAAGGGGCCTTTGCATGGGAGAAGGATGTCCACAACCAGTCCAGAAAACATACAGTACGTTTGAGGATGCTCTGTCAGAGAGTTTTGTGTTTTCAGGCCAGAAATTTTATTAACTTCAGTTGTTCTGGTGTCATATATGAATTCTAGACTAAGAAATGTGAATACAAATGCTCACCTAAATATTTCAATCTATTTCTTTCAGACAACATCTTTGCCTTTACAGGACAATGGAAAGAATTAAAGGAGCATTAATATTTAAGAAATTCATTATAAGAAAGAAATTAGGTGTCCTTAAGTGTCTGTGGCCCTCCAGACTGACAGGAATTTTTGGGGAAATCTGTTTAGAAATATGTCTGCTGCTAGTTTATCAGCCTGAACCCATGTCCTACTTTTTGGAGACTCGTGAGGGTCTGCTTGTGCAGGAGACACAGCTGTACATGTTTTTCAATCAGATTTTAATATTTCATGTGCCCCTCTGAAGTCTACTTTTAAAAGAAGTATTTTGTCCCCGCTTCTTTGCCCTCTGACCCACAGAGAGGCCTGGCTCATGAACCCTTGCTCCCTACAGTGCATTTCTCAGCAGAAGAAACAGTCACAGGTCCTACAAGCCCAATATTGCTCTGTTCAAATAAAACAAAAATCCAGCTATGAGATACATAGGAAGCAGGTCAAGCTTTTAATCTTACCAGAGAGCGGGGGGCTGAGCAGAGCATCTATAAGTCATTAAATCTTCAATTTTCTGCCTTTCCTTGAGGCTTCCCCTCATTCCCCTTGGGACTGTCAGGGAAATCAGACTCACCTCAAATGCCTCATACACTCAGAGCAGGAAAACTGCAGCAGAAAAGGCAGCAAAACCCTGGAATAAATCCTCCTCTCAGATGGCCAGGCAAAACTTGCTGAGAATTGTAACTCCTGCTGTAAGCTGGCTTCTTGCCATGAAGAAGAGCGAGGCAAAGCCACCCACTGTGCCAGGGTGCCAACACCTCCTGCAACAAGGCACTGCTTTTCCCTGGAGTGTCTGCCCCTCACCGATGTGGAGCTGGTAGCTCCCAAAGACACTTCCTAGCAAACTTTAAGACTCTTGAACACTGCAGGGCGGCCACACCAGGAGGCAGCTCCTCACCACTAAACTCCCCATACATTTATGCTTGTTTGCTTGCTAGCCTGCACTAAAACCTCTCCCACCCTCTGCTTTAGCTAGTTGGGCATAACAAACTAAAAGGCAGTCACAGATGAAGAGTAACCCACCTGTAATGTCTAGTTCTGCCCTGCCTAGTCAGACCGAGCATCTTTTCACTCTCAGCCGGCCTCTGCTGCTGCTCCTCAGCAGTCCTGTGGGGTCCAGCTCAGGTAGGAGGAAAAGGAGCTGAGACACCAGAGAAGGGAGAAGTGGGAAGAGTGAGAGAAGCCCAAATGATAAAGTAAGCTGGAAACCACCCTGCTGGCATTGCAGGGCTGGTGAAGGTGAGCCTGCTGAAACAAAACATTGCCTCCTTCTCCTGTATCTGCCCTAACTGGGAATGTGATGTAGCTGGCAGCTCCTAATCAGAGAGAGTCCATGTGAAGTCTCCTTACATGATACTTGGTGAGACATATCCAAGTAGCTCTCCATGGGTAGACAAGTTTAAAAGCTATAAGCTATCACACACTTATCACAGAATATTTGAGTTGGAAGGGACCCACAATGAACACTGATGAAGCTGGATAAAGCTCTGCTGTTTCTTAAGAGTGCCACACAATCTGAAATATTTCTGTGGTTTCTCAGTGTCCACTTGGGCCACCTTTGCTTTTTTTCTACCTGCCATGCTGTGATATCTGACACTCCTTGTAAACATAAGTGCCCTGCTGAGAGAGGCCCTGTTATTCCAGACAGGGATCAGGCACCCTCCTACCTTATAGGAGAAAAGCTGTGGTTTCCTCACACTATGAAATTGAGCTGTGCCCAACCAGTTGTTCTCAACTGAGTCCCAGACCAGAATACTTACATCAATTTTGACTTTTTTGCCATGCAGTTAATGTTGGACCAGCACACTGAGTGTCTGCCATTGAAACCAAACCCCTTGGGTTTGGAGCATGTAAGTGGTGAAGGAAGACTGCTCTGCTATTGTGCAACAGATTTGCCTGAAAGAAAGATTGGTTTTTGCCAATAATCTCAGTATTTAATTTCTAGACACCAGGGTTTCACCTCCTGAACTCTTTACATTCTCTATGATCACGTCTTCTTTTTGCTTCTTCTTGACTGGCACCACCTTTGCTTCTGCTTTTTGAGTTTATTGTCAACTTGGCTTGTGATCCTCTTTCATTTTCCTGCCTTCGCTACAGTGACTTCAGCTACACCTTGAGCTGCAGACACAACCCTATGTTGTCCACCTTACTTCCCTGTCATGTTTTCTCCATCTGTATTGTACTCAACATTTCTGCTGTTCCTTTGCCTCTCAGCTGAGCCATGCAGGGCCAGAAAGACAGGCACTGAGTGCTCTCCACCGTAATGCTCCCCTTGCCTCTCTCACAGATGTTAACTTCCCAGCCACTTCCTTTTGCATCTCCACTGTCAGCTGTTATTCCTCTCTCTCCTCCCTTTTCATCACCCTGACTTGCTACTGGAAACTGTTGGGCATTTTCTTCCTTTCCAACTCTTTATTTCCTTTCCTTCCTGTGCTTACTGTGATATCCCTTGCTCAGAAATCTATTAACTCTTGCTTTGCTCTTTACCATTTTCTCCTATCTGCGTTGGAAGTACTTCACACAGATTGTGTCTGCCAGCACCATCTTTTCCTCAGACATCACTCCTCATGTGAATCTCCCAGACTCTCACTGGCACCATGGGGTTAGGTCGAGTCTCTTTTGTCTTTCTCCTCAGAGCTCAACATAGCTTCCCTCCAGGCAACTTCCTTGTTTTTGCTTCATCTCATTCCTTGTCCTTTTTGAATACCTCAGGATTTCTCATGGCTACCCTCATGCACAGTACACTCTTCTACACTTGATATAGTTAAAGAACCTTCAAGATTCATGTATTCAAATTTCTTTTTGGAAAGAAACTTGGAAGTTTATCCTTAAAAAGAAGTCTGGTGTCTCTGCTTCAGGAGAGGGATCTTCAAGGAAGATGAACCTTTTAGAAAAATACAGAATATGGTATGACTTACACTGTAAATGCCAAAAATTCAAAACTACAATATTGCTGTATTGAAGGTCCACACTGTTTTGGTTTGGTCTCAGACACTGGGTAAATACATTGTTCAATCCTCCACTGCTTTGCGCTGCTATTAATTCATGAGAGAAATATAGCTGTGCCTCCCATCCCTTCACTCCAGATGCTAACCCAGCCATATCCATTGCTCTCCCAGGGTAAGGGCCCCCATTCTACTACAGCTAACAATTGCTATTTATTATTGGCAAATACCATTCAGCTAAACCAGGAGCCTGAGGAAAAGCAATTTTAGGTTCACTTCCTAGATAAGAAAGAAAATTCCTTCCTGTTACTGATTCCATAAAAGAGAAGGAGGTAACGTGCAGAGTCTGATAAAAGTCAGCCCTCTATTTCAGCTCTGGCTGTGGGCTATGTTAGCACAAAAGACAGGCAGCTCCAAAAGTTTAATGCAAGAGACATAGAAGAAAGAAAATTATTCGGTTCTCCTACACCCCTGAGGGGAGCCCTCTTTGTTTTCCAGAACTGAAACTGCAGTGATATCCTTGATGATCCCCCTGCAGTGACTGTAATTCGTAACTTTTTGGCTAAGTCACTTGGGAGCAAAAGCGTTTAAGATTTCAGATTCTCCTGGCCAGTCCTAAGATCTTTTTTTGTCCCTCATCAGTGTTTCCACAACCATAGGTGTTTGCTCAGGAGGGAGGTAAAGACTCTGTTTGGTTCCTCCGCTGGCATCAAAAGGTGCTCCTCCAGGGACAGACATACAACCCGGGGTGCTTCCTGGCTCTTTGGCTGCCCAGCTGTGCTGGTATGCACAGGCTGAAGGTTTGGCTGCATGTGCCATCTGACAGTGTAAATAAATACAATATTAACTCATATGCATGCAAGGACATGGACATAAATGCTACCCTCTAAGGATCATCCTGGAACCCTGTGGGTCTCACACCATAAATCTTTTTGGAAAGCATGTACTCTGCTTCCTTGCTGACACTGATGCTTGTATCATTGTTTATTTTACTTTGCTTTGAGCTTAATAATTGGCAAATCCTGGAGAGGCAGCTGGGCCGACTTGCTGTGTGCCCAGGCAGAGGGGGATGCTGCAGAACAGTGATACATTCCTCTTAGGTTGATGGCTTGCTTGAAAGGCAGTGACAAGTGGTACAAGAGTGGGAAATGTGTTTTCCAGATACTCAGATTTAACCACTTTCCCTCCTTTCTTCTTCAGGTTTTCTTCCCATCTGGCTCATAGGTAGATCTGTGTACATCAATACACACATGAATACAGCAAGTGTGTTTGTTTACCAACCTTTGCATAGGCAAACCTTCAGACCATTATTTTTAAATTCTTTTTTTTTTTCCTTTGTTCACAAAGATGAAGGGAAAATGTTCCCACGTATGGATTTTGCAGGAAATGGGAAGTGGGTGACAGTGACCGGGGCTGTGACCTGGCAGACCTCGCCGTCTAATGTAACACGATCTCATGGTGCTTGGGAGAAAAAAGGGAAGAGAAGTCTAGCCCTGGGACTGCAAATCACAGGCCGTGATGACAAGAGGGGGCCTAATAAAACTCAGCACCCTTCACTTTTAAATGAAATGAGTGGGGAGGGGGAGTGGGGAGAGGATAATTTATTGCCTAGAGATATCCTGGGGTATTGCATTCCTAGAAATGCCTTTCACTGCCCCATAGCATTTCAGTGACGGAAAATGTGAATATAGTTTTGAGCACTTTAAGGTCTTTATTTGAATTAAGTAGAACAGCTATAACAACAAGATTTAAGCAGTGGAGGGTGGAGACAAGAAAACCTTGCATTGTCCATGATCCTGTCTTTTCATGTCATCCTCCAACAGCAACCTTCGTAAAGGACATCAATACTGCCAGAAAGGAAAGACTGGGATGGCATAAATGACACAGGCACATGATGCTGAGAAAACATGCTATGGCTGTACCTCTCCTCTGAGCACTAATTTCTGACTTTGTGTTGAGGATGCCACAGGAGCAAATGACTTTTGCTGGACAAATTTCTGCTGCTGCTATTTGTTGTCAAGCAGGTCTTATTTTGCAATGATGGTGATAAAAATAAATTTGCTTTCATACATTTTACTGGGCAAGTATGGAGACTCACTAAACAAACTCATTTTACAGGAGTGGGTGCACAGTTTAACAACAGTTTGGCATGCCAGGACGTGCTAGGACTCAGGGGTCTCCTGCATCCCTTTTTGGAGGAATGGCTCTGTCACGTCTGTTTTCATTGTTTCATTTTGTTGGTTTTGGAGGGTTTTAAACAAAAACAAACCCACAGGAATAGACAAACTTTGGGAGCTTCATAAATTCTGCTGATTCAAGCACTTGTGGTACCAAGGTACTGACATTGCTTTGTAACTACAAAAACAGGTTGCAAGCAATAAAAATATGATTCCCCACACAGGACTGCAAATTTCTTCCTAGTTGAGCTGGAAATGCATGTCTTTTCCATAGGATTTTGATAGCTCTACTTCTGGACTCAGAATATTTTTAATTAAATTAAATAGAAGACAGAAAGGAAAATTAATTAAGAGTCTTTTTTGTTTGTTTGATCTTAGTAGACAGTTAAGCTCAATTTTTATTGAAACTTTAGGCAGAAGTTCTTGTTTGTTTAATCTATCTCTCTGATTATTATTATATTTCTGGTAGGGTGAACACCAAAGAATGAATGAAAGGCAATGAAATAAACAGAGCCAAGTGCAGCTATGCCCTAGAGCATTCCCATCTCAATAGATGAGCATGTGTTTCATCTCTCCAAAGCGGAGATTTCAGGACTCAGCTGGCACCAATAAAGAGGTATCACACTGGGAGAGAGAGCTGTCGCTCCCCTGGGCTGCTGTCTGCCCCCAGCCCCCTGTGCAGGGGTGAGGCAGGAGAGCTGCATCTCCACAGAGCACTTACCTCCTGGACACGTTCAGGATATACCCACTCACCTCATCCCGCTTTGTTGGAGCTGCAGAGTTCTTTGCATGTCTCAGGCACGAACGCTGTGCGGTTTCAGGGCTGTTCTTGGTACAGCAGGCAGAGCAGCTGCTGAAAGCACAGCTGGTTTCTGAATCGCCTGTTACAATCTGCCCTCAGTGGGGCTGCCACCACTGCTGCTTCCCCTGCCACCTGGTCACATCTCTCCTTCTCCTCTTTGCTCCCCTTGGCAATGCCCCACGGGCCACCATGGTAGGAAATATCTCGTACATATACCTCTATCACTCACAGAGAAGTGGGAAATTTGCTCATCCCCTCGTCCATCCTATTGTGACAAGGACTTGGTCAAGTTGCTTCTGCTTTCTATGCTTGGGAAAGCCCAGGTGTCCACTCTGCCGTGCTGGTCCCTGCCTCTGCGCTCTGCGTGGTTCACAAAATCAGCTGTCATTGTTTGCCTGGCTGCTTACAGCAACTTTGCACTGTGTTTAGGCATAGACGAATCCCTGTGCTCAGTGTAGCTTTCTGTGTATAGCTTAGCCAAGGCAACGTGCTGTGGACTTTTCCTTCAAATTCAGACTGAGGGCTGGGGTTGAAGACTTTCAATCTCTAAAACAGTTCATTTCAAGTTGAGTCAAAGTTTTCAAAGTTGCATCTTCTTTAAGTATCTTCTTTCAACTCCAGACACAGTTATTCTTAATAAATCTTTTTTTTTTTGTCCTGCAAAATTCCTGGGAAGCAGGTACAGAGTGAGTTACATACATTTTACAAATAGAAGACCATCTGGTCTCAGCCTTGATCCAGTACTGCAGTTAAAATATTAACTTTCCCAGCCTCCATTTAATTTATTGATATGTAAAGAAAACCCTTCTCCCCAGGTGAAAAGCATATTTTAGCAAAAATCCACCCTCACATCTGATATCCTCCTGACACCGGCAAAAAAAAAAAAAAAATAGAAAGATAACTCTGTTTGCTGTCCTGTTTGCAGGCAAGAGGTGTTCAGGGTTAGCGGAATCGTACAGATATCAAAATACTCAGAGAGAATGAAGCAACAGGGATAAAGAATGAATTTTCAGAATGCCTAAAATTAAAAAACAATAGGGAATTGACCCAGAAAATGCTTATTCATACACTGAGTGGGATCCAGTCGGGAAGAGTTCCCATAAAAGACTAGAGCTCTCTCCAGATGATATAGCCCTTGTTGCATTAGATATGTTCAGAGAAAGTATACCAGTGTAGCAAGTAGTGAGTGAATAAAGAGAGATTCATATTCTCAGAGGATGAGCACCCAAGTGTGGTGGACCAAACATTACTGAATTATTCAAACACACTTAAATCTGTGAGATTGCACCAGAAATCACAGGAGTCAATCTTGTGATCTTGCACATCTTGCATCAAGTCAGGACTTAAAAAATGCCTGGAGAGCAGCCTCTCACACAAGCTTTTTTGGTTTTCATTACTGGCTGTAATCCAAAAGGGTAGTAGCCACTGTGAGCTTGAACACTAAAAATATACTGGACCGAAGAAGTCCCTGTCAGGTTGGGTTGATGCTGACCTGGGCTTGCTGCAGACCAGCTGGGTTGGTGCTGTTGGTGAGCAGGGCAGTAATTCTGAAGGAGAAGCTTCTATTGTGATCTTTATTAGTGTGAAACTTCTTTGAAAACTAGCAGAATTCTTCCTGTAGGGGATACTATTACATTTTTAGTGTTTAATTTAATATTTAGTTTTGAAAGTGTACTTTGGTACTTTGTTTTTTTAAGCACTTAGTCCTGTGCTTGCATAGATGAATGTATTCCCTTCTCCTCCTGGATATTTGTGCGCTACTGCGGAAATACAAGAGCTGTTCAGAAATCCTGTGCACCGGCAAATCTGTTCAAGAGGGCATATCCAAGTGCTACCAGGGTGGAGTTAACATCTGGTTAAACGTTAACATGGGGCTTGGTTCCATCATTTTACAATGTGTAACCTATGGCAAGTAAATGATAAACTGTTCCGGGTGCAGCCCTGGTTGCCAAGTACTTACATTTCACGTCGTTACTCCCCAGAGGAAAAGCAAATAACTGTCATTTGGAAGCAGGTAAGCAGGAAAGATGCTGCATATTGATTTCTTACTCTCTAAAAGAGGCACAAAGACAACAATTGCACTGGAAAATATATTGCCCTGTTTAGTATTTCCTATATGTTTTTAAGACAACAGCACAAGGTGCTGAACCACAAACAGGAGAAAGCTACCAGCCACTGTAGAGCAGAGCCTATAAGGCACTGCTTCTTATTTCTTGAATCATACTGATCTTTCACCGTCTTCTCCTCTTCTCTGTTTGCCCTTCAAGCAATACAACATGTTAAAAAATTGATCACAGAGAATAGAGCTGCCCACAGCTCAGGCTGGCTGACCCCAAGTGCCAAGCTCCTAACACAGCCACCCTTCTCTCCTGCCCACATTGCAGCCAGGCACACCAGGTGCAGCTGGCACTGCACTTGTGGGGAACCCATGTGTCTTGGGGCAGTGGCCCATCAAATGTGCTCTTTTGTGATGCACTGTGGTAACTCTGGCATCCTAAGTCCTTGCGAGACCCTGACTTGGAGGAGGCAGGGAGCAAAGACAGCCTGTATTCTATTTGTCCTCATGAGGTAGTAATTGTGCTGAGATTCACAAAAAGGTTAAATATTCATGCAGTAAAAAGGCATTTTCCAGTTATGCTGACAGGGACAGACACTGCAACAGCCATTAATCTCCATGTTCCAGGCTGGAAGCTCATAATGGGCTGAAGTCACTGTCTGTACCCCTTCCATCCCCCGCTCCCCACCGCGGAGTGGGATTGTGCAATCATCATCCGTGTTCATCATCCGAGGGGACAGGGGAGGGCGTCACCTTCCTCTGAAGCATCCGGCACCAGCTCCAGTCACTGGCAGGATGCTGCCTGAGGTGGACACGGCCGTGCTCCAGTATGGCAAGAATTACTCACCTCCTCCGAGTTATAACAGCTGATGCAGTCAGATGTCACCTCTGGCCAGGTTTACCCCTTCCCCATGCTGATGAACCAGGCTTACCAATACCCATCACCTTCCCCAGACCCTGAGTAGTCAAATCTTCAGGTAATTTCTTCACAGTGTGGTGCCCTGCTTCTTACACTGACATTGGTGTAAATCCATTGCTATCACATCCCCTGAGTTTGTGATCCTCAGTATTCAGAGACTTCATGATGCAAGTACTTATAGACAGGCAAGAGGATGTGGTTGTAAAGCTGCACAAAGTAATACACATTTCAGCACTGCTGACAGGTGCTTGCTTTCTGACCTAAATTTGAAATTACTTCATCCCTCTTTAATATGAAGATGTCTTACACACTTCATTATCAGGGCTTTTCCTTTTTCTCCTATTTGTGTGTGTGTGCACGTTTCTGTTGTCCTCTCCACTCCTATTTCTCCCTCCACCTCACATCAGTGTACACTGCAGACTTCCTCTCTCACTTTTATAAGCTGCCAGAAGTGAAGTGACCTGGTTACACATCCAGCTCTGAGAGCTGCCTCAGCAATGTTTTTCCTCCCTTTCTGCAGCAGCCCTGGGCAAGCACACTGTCCTCAGCCCGTCTGCACTTTTGAAGCAGGGGGTTATGGTCTGCACCACAACTCACAGAGCTGACATCTGCAGCCACTGACTCGTGACAGCTTTATTAGGAAGACTGTAGTCACCGACTTCAGGCAGAAGCCATGGAAGAAGGTGATGATATTACTGCTGTTGTTATTGTTGTTATTAATATTATTATTACTGTAATCAGTGTGAGCTGCTGACAGAATATGCCTCTCCGGAAATAACTCATTAATTCTGAGAGTTGCCAATGGGAGGAGCAGCCCAGAGCCCTGATCCGGCAGCACTTACGCAGCAGGATGCCCGTGTTATCAGTGAGGAAATCCACGGCTTGACTCTACGTATGCAAATGTCCTCACTAGTTCCTGAAGGCAGCAAAAAGAGAAAGTCCTACCCATCCTCATTCACTGCTCTTAGGAGTGTTTGCTACAGTAAGATGTTCCTGTTTGTTTCTGCCGTTCTAAATAGTGAGGGAGTCAATTTGCCCTCGCTGAGACTCAGACTGACACTCCACCAGTCCATCATAAACCTATATTTTCTCTATTTTGTCTCTTTTTTTCTCTATAATTGTCTCTTTTATATCCCAATGTGTTGGGTGTAATATTGTAGTAAACTATACTCCTGGATCCTTGGGGTTACATATGAAACCAAAGACTTTAATGCAACAGTTTAAATTCTAAGAGATTTCTTGCCACCAGATTATTATCATGGATGTCAGAAAACTAAAAGCTTATCATCTAGTCTGTTCCTTTGGCCAGGGTACATTTATATTTCCATAGCAGACTAGGTCTAACCAACTAGAGGTTAATAAGAATATAATTCAGGAGGACTGTTGATAAAGTAAAAATACAACAATTGTTCCTTCTGGATTTGCATTAAATTTTTCCACCATTCAGTTTTATTTCTATGCCTTCCAATATCTTTCAGACTTCCAGATTTATAGCACTGAGCTAGGAAGGAGATCTCAGGGAAGTCCAACTTGAGAATGCAGAGATAAAATAGGGAAAGCTTTATGATTACCCTATTTTTTTGAAGTTCCTTCTTCTGTGTCAGAAGAAAGGCAGTTCCAAACATGCTTGCTGATTTATGAGATGCTCGCAGACTCACTTTCAGCCACTACAAAGGGTAAAATAGCTCCAAACTGCTACCAAATCCAGCAGGATTTTGGGACTGCATCCCAACTGGGAGTCATCAGCACTGCAGCACCAGTGAACGCAGAGATACTTCATATCTCAGGATTCTGCTCTTCACTGAAGAGGCATACGAAGCTCAATCAAGATGGCAAAGTATAAAGCAACCTCTCCTCCTTAGGCAAAGAGAGGAGAATGAATGAGAATGAATGAAAATTACCTGCCTGTGATGAGGAACAAGTTAAGAAACAGGACTCTCTTCTGGAAGTATATTAAATATTTCACTCTCAAGTGCAGGAATATAAGCAGACATATGTGTATGAAATCAAGTCTAGAAGTTTTATATTAAAGACACAGAAGACTCCAAGGATTCAAGATAGAACCCAAACCTGAATGTAGTCAGATGGGAAAGTTTTGGCTTAATAGGCTCTGCAGGCAATTTCTGGGAATAGGATGCTGGAGCACCATTGTCATCCCTGAACACTGGTGTGACTTCTATTCTAGCTGTCCATGCCCCGACAGAGATGCCCTCACATCTGGGCAGAATGTTCCATGCCAGTCCCAGGCTCTGCTGAGATAAAACCTCGCCTTCCCTCTCCCAAGTGTGAGGTCTGAACAAAAAATTCCAATAAAAATCACAAAATCAAAGATTTGTTAAGGTTGAAAAAGGATCATTGATTCCAACCATTAAATAAACCTGACTGGTAAAAGCACCTGGTGAACTATTACATTTTCAGGTTATTTTCACTGCAGAACCCAACACCTCTATATTCCATACTACAGTGTGGCTAAACATTTGGATTGTTGTTTTTAAGTTTGCTTGTCTCCCATCTGTAGTGTAATTTTGTTCCTTTCTGCCCATAGTTTCAGCTTTCTGAATTTCTGTAATTCCCTGGAGTCATCAGGAATTTTTATATCATCCAGTTCGGCATCATCTGTACATTTGTTAACATGCAATTAATTAATTCCATGGGTCATTAATTTTTGAGTAAAGATCAGAGGTGCACTCAAACCAAAGGAAAGTCACTCACTGATTTTTGTGTATTCCAGATCCAACCTCAAAACTTTCCCTCAAACATATTTCTTCAATTACTGAATTACATGTATCCTGACAGATACCTCCCTGCACCTGGCTATACTGGGACAGTACCATTCATGGATATTTTCCTTAATACCACCTGGCAATATGCAGTCACTCATTTCCATCTGTGCAAAGCCTATCTGGACTGCTCTTTATGTGCAATGTTGCATCATGAGACAGTGGCATCAAAGGACTTAGTAAATCCAAATCTACTGTGTATCCTGTACTTGTCTGCTGTGACTTGTTCATTTTACTGTGTGTTTACAGAGTGACTTAGCAAAACGTAAGAGCTTTCTCTTTCCCTGGCAGGAGCATAGCACAGTACTGCCTACCTGCTGCTCTGGCTCTACCACCTTTGAAGTTGAAAGCAGGAGAAGAGGCAGGGAGACCATCAGGCCAGGCACTAGGGGTGGAGGTGCCCCTCTTGGGCCGCAGGGCTGGTCACAGCACACAGCAGCCACCCCCATTCCCGACCTCCCACCCCTCTTGCCAGCCCAGACCCCCTTACCTTGTCCCAAGAAATTGTTCTGCCCCCAGCTTATTTGCAGTCCTTGAGGACAGAGGCTTTGTCCTGTGGTCTGTAATAAAGCCGGGTTTATTGTTCATCTCAGCTCTGCATTACAATTTTCTCTGAGCCCTTGGCAGCCATATTCAATTCCTTAGAGGTCTTTGCACGTTATATTGGAAGTATACAAGCCAGCATCGTTTCTTTTCTTTTAACTAAGGTAGATGCAATCTACTACCTACAGTGTGTGCTGTAATCCTCAGTAAATACCACCAAGCTGTTATTTCCAGGAGTATTGCACACCTAGCTAATCCACATCGATACTGACTTTTCAGTGTGAAGATTATCTTGCGCAGTAAACGTTGTAAATGTTGTTGTTGCCTTTGGTAACTAAATCCACATACTGTTCAACTCAGCTCTTCCTTTCAGAGGTCTGATTTTCCATAGCCAGTTTTCACCTTTCTTGGCATTTACGTCCTCCCACTGATGGAGCTCAGTGGGAAAGGAAGGTGCTAGCTGAGCTGCGGAGCAAAGTCCTCACTTAAGGCTGAAAGTTGTTTCTCATTATTGAAATTACTATAGCTGTCCTTTCTAAGTTTCTCAGTTTGCTATGCCCTGTGGTTTCTCTAACTTGAACATGCAGAGTATATGATCCCTCAACCCAGATGGAACTTAAAAAAATGGACAAGATATATATCTTTATTCACATTAGACCCTTTAATTTACATAGACTATTTCAGGGTAAAGAATAAGGAGACTGACAAGCAAGTAGAATTTTTGAGATTATAAAGACCATTATTTAGGGACTTTAATTTCTCCCAGCAGGATTCTTTCAGATTGGATGTAGGAACAGAGCCATGATACTATGGAGAAACTACCTTTGCTGTGACACATATTGGTTTCCTTAGGAAGACAAGGAGAAGGGCAGACACTGCAGAATGTGACTTCCTTTTATTCTCCTGCAGGCTGGGGCCAAAGTTGGGAACAGAAGAGAATATGGGATCCTGGGCCTGTCTGGCACCAGGATTTTTGGGGAACAAAGAGCACTAGGTCAGTGTTGAAGCAATAATGACTCTAGACCTGTGGGTGTGCTGGCTTGCTGTGTGGCAAGTTACTTTCTATGCTTGGGCCAGGTGGGATTATAGGGTTTCCTACTGGCCACTCTCCCTTTTTTGAATTATCTTGACAATTGCTAAGAATAAAAAAAAAGGTAGCTAAGTTTCTAGGAGGCTTTTTCCTGACAAGCTCTTGTAGACGCTCATGAATCTTGTTAACTCTTAAGTTCTTACAAGTCTTTTAGATGCTTCTTTATTTCTTCCCATGCTCTTTAAGATATTGAAGATGACTGGTCTATATTCTCTTTTTCTACTGTATTTAAACCTATCTCCAGTTATTTGATATCTCATCTGTCTTTTTCAGGTGCTCACAAAGCAGAAGTGGCTCTCAGTTTAATGCAGCCAATACTTCAAAGGTTTTAGGAAAGCACAGCAGGCTCAGCCAAACAGAAAGCAATAATTTACTAAAGTATTAACTCATCCATCCCTTCTGCAGTTCAAGTTTATTGTTGTGTTCACTGCACGGAGGTTGATTTTTCTTTGTTACTGCATATAAAAGACACCTTAATGCACCAGCTTTCTTGACACTATTTGCCAACAAAAGATCCTTCTATCGAATAATTTACCTGGTCTCCCTTTTACAATTAATGTCCTCCTTAATTATCTTCATTCACTAAATCTAGAATAGGCTCCCTGTTCCATTTCTCATCACTTTCTGAATAAGAGATGGCTACCAATGACTTCCAAAAGCTTTTAGGCTGCTCCACATCCATTCCCAAGAAACTTCTAATAAATTAAAATCCCCCACAACAGCAGCTTCTGGTGTTACAGAAGATTTTGTCAGTTCCTAGTAAGTTCATCTACATGATCTTCCTTGCTTGGCAGCAATATTAGCCTGTGATCATGCCTTTTCACCAAATTTTGAATTAACCTTTCACCATCAACTGCTGGTTAGATGCTTCTCTCAAGGAGTTGAGCATGCAGCTTCATAGATGAATGAAGCCTGGTTTCATAGGATCACAGAGTGATTTAGGTGAGGTCTCTGTGTCCAGGGCCAAGCAGGACGTGAAGACTAGACCAAGTCCTCATGGCCTGTTCTAGCTGGGGTTTGAAATCCTCTGTGGATGGAGAATGCACAGCATCTATGCTTGCCTGTTCCCTCTATGGAGATATTTTCCTACAGATCTATTTCTCACAGTTGTTTAAAACTGGTGAATAGGAATATATCAGCTGGAAACAAAGCTTTCCTGGTGCCTGGAAAAAAAAAGGATAAGGCCGTCCTCCTACTCCCTCACATGGCTTCTCTGAAATCTACTGGGAGCTGAGCTCATGCTATGGTTTTTCTCTCCATCAAATTCCTTATGGGCTTTACATACTGAGTCTCCTTTGGACTGTACAGAATTGTCCTGAAATGCAGATGAAATTTATTGTCACAGTCACCTTTGTTCTCTTCCTCTCCCTGCTAAGTTTTGGTGCAGTACAGCAGCATCTTCACAGACCTCCAAGGGGCAGGTGTACATCTGTACACACACACAAACACATTCACAAACACGTATGTGCATAGAAATATCTGCAGAAAAAAAATGGGTTTCTTTTTATTTTCATACAATTTCCAGCTAAAAATCAGAAACAATATAAAAATTTTAAGCACACTAATGTGCTTATTTATTAGCTATTTGTGTTCATTATATTTGCTTTATTATGGCTTATTATTTCTTGGGGAGAGGATGACCCCTGGCAGGCAGAAGATTGCTGGTGAGACATGTGGACAGACCCACTTGCAACAGCACAGTCCCGTCACCAGGAGAGCTCATTTCAGTCAGAGCAGTGCAGTGTGGAGATGGTTTGATGCCTGAAGGCCCAGAGGAGCTAGTGACAAGCATAACCCCAGGAGGAGTCAGGCAGGGGACACCCCTTGGAGCACTGCTTGGCCCCTGCTGAGGGCAGCACAAGTATCATTTTTCTGCAGCTCCTAGATTGACCCTAAAAGTGAGGAGAGCAAAACAACATCTTTGCCCTCACTTTGCTCACCTGTACAGGGAAAACACCTGGGTGGAGGGGTCTGCCCTCCTCACCAAACCCAAAATAACATGCAGACTGAGCGTTTCTGAGGAATGGAGAATTATTTTTCTGCTCAGCAGAGCAAAACCAGGGCACAAACTAGCTCTCTGCAAGCAGAGACAGGCGCTGAATACATTGGATAATCTACTGCAAATTATTTGCCCAGCTCTATTAATTAATGCTGTGAAGGACTTGGAGGGTTAAATGCCCTTGAGCCGTCGTTCACCTAAGCTTTGCCCCTGAACTGACATCAATGAAAAATCCTTAATGGTGGTAGTTGCAGCAGCAGCAGCAGAAGCACTGAATTTTCAAACCCTCCTGAGGCAAGAAAACATGATTTTTCCCTTCATTTTATGGTCTGTTGAATCTTCTGTTTTTCTTGTTATATAGCAGGAATAATGTTCATGGCCTTGGAGTATTCTTGTGGTTTTCCAAATGCCTCAGATTTAATTTGGCATCTTCCACATGCACAAAAATTTATTGCCTCATATACTCTTTCACTGTGAATGCTGTCCCTTCCCCAGTTCTGTGGAGGGGTCCTGGAGCCAAACAATGATCCCGTGGAGTTGTTTCTCAGCTGGTGAGGAGCCCTGCCTGGTGCCTCAGCAGACAGTGATCACACAAGAAGACAGCTCCTGATGGGGAAGAGAGGTCAGCCCAGACCTTTAGCATTGGCCTGAGCCCCAAACACTCATCTCAGAAAATAAATAAGAAAACATAGTAAGATGCACACACAGGCCCTTTGTTAGCAAGTCCAAACCCCAACATGTAAGAATAAGCTTTGTGAGCAGGGCGGTCTCCACACTGAAAGGCGCCCAAGGGCAGGCGGCGGGGATGGGAATTTTCTGGCTGGTGGTGCCTACTCTCTGTCTGGGGCTCAGCAGGATGGCCTGGAGTCAGGTCTTCGTGTCTGAACCTCTCTAAGGGCTGGTGTTTGGTTTACCAGTCCTCCAGAAAGAACGTGCTTGTATTGCAAGGAAAAAAAATGCATCCAGGCCATTCCAGATGTGGGGGCTCCTGCCTGTGACCCTAATGGACCAAGATTCAGATCCAGATGTGAGGGCTCCTGCCTGTTACACAAATGATCAAGATTCAGACTCCTGAGTTCCATTTTCCTCTTTAGAAATTACATGTGGTCAGGGCAGCACATGAAGTGCAGCTTCAGAATGCTCTGAAGCCAAAAGAAAAGACAGGACAGAGCTATGGCAGTCCTTTTCTCCTTGCATAGCTGCTGCAAAAGGACTGTAGGTCATCCTACTGCCATTGCTACTTCTTACACAGAAGTATATGGAGGCTGTGGCTGTTTGGCTACCATACATCATGCCAATGCTTCCATCTTGGAGTCAAAATGCTTGAAACATACAATGGATGAAAAGAACATCTGCGGGACCAAGGGGGACCTGCCCAGCACACTGCCATAGGGTGGCAGAAAATCTGCTGCCTTGAAAACCCAGGCCATGTTCACAGGAACACCTTGAAGGTCCACAGTCCTAATGGAGCCCATGACATTCTTCCGTGCACACAGCCCATGTTTCAGAGCCCTTTTGGATGCTCCAAAATCCACAGAGTTTTCCATAGCGTCATACAACCCTTCATGTAATGCCATTGCCCCAGGCTGCATTGACACACTTCAGAGAAGATCTGGTCTGCAACATCTTCAAGGTAGTGAAACTATGGCCCTGAACCAAATGGTAGATTGAGTCAAAGTCCAAGTCTGTAGGAAGACAGTGAAAAGCTGCCAGCAGATTTCTGCCATAGGCCACAACAGTGTGTGTGATACAGGTCACTGACATAACTATATCAGATCAGATACATACCTAAAAATCTCCTTTTTGTATGTATTTGTATATTTCTTTTTGTTTTTCTTATTAAGCATCTGAAATTAAGGGAGACCCATAGTCCAGCTAGTGCTTTGCATTAGACCAATCCCATCTGGGCAGATTGCAAAGAGGAATAAACCAGATGATTCTATTTCCAGATTGAATCAGGTCAGATAACTATCACCTCCCTTCCTTTGCCTGACCTCCATTAACTCCCAACTCCACCGTCACCTCCTGCAGTGACAAGCAGCGTCCTTCACATGTTGCTGAGACATGTGAAATGGCAGGGGAAAGGCTTCCTGCAATGGCCTCAATTCCCATTTCCAGGTGCAGTACCCAGCGAGGATGTAGGAAGGCACACCGCGCCTCGCCTTTCCTAAGCTCCCCGCCCAAGGTCGCTGCTGCCAAACCCTGTGCTCTCATCGGATAAGTGAAGGGAAAACTGGCCTCTCCCTGACCTTCAGCCCACGTGGAAAGTAACTGGGGCAGCCTGGGGCTGTCCTTGGAGGTGCAACTGTGCATCCAACAGGCAGGGAGCAAAGCCCTGCATCGGTGCTGACCACTGCTGCCTCCAGGCTAAGAGCAAAGGCAGCTGTCATGTTTGCCAGGAGGGAACAGAGAAGTACCAAATTATGTGTGCAGTGGCTGTGGATGCCATCACCCTGGATTCACTGGGAAACTGAGGGCACATAAACGTTGTGGAAAGGATGAGGGATGCCCGAAGAGACCATTCCTCTCAGTGAGTCAGGCATGTTCACATCTCAGCTGGGTGAAGAGCACAGGGTGCACCTGGAAGGCAGCCATGTTAATCAAGAGGTTCTGTCTTGGAGCCAAATCACCTGTGTGGAGGTGGGAAAGGACAACAGTGGCTGTGGATAGTGCTAAAGGCCAGTAATCTCTCCAGGAGTCCACAAATGCTGCATCACACATTGAAATGAAGGAGAGAGGGGGAGGAGAGGAGAGAGAGATAGGTGGGTGGATGGATGGATGGATGGATGGATGGATGGATGGATGGATGAACGAAAATGAAGAAAGTGAGACAGTAAGAAAGAAAAATACATGTAAATTTTTTGTTACAAAAAAAGCAGCTCTCACTGATGCATGGCACTTACACATGTGAAACATGCAGCATCTCCTAGGCCAATAAATCTTCAGCATGCTATACCTGACAATACGGATGGAAACACAGGAATATTTTTCTCTCTGGAGAAATCTGGATTAAAGTCCTGTGCTGGTGGAAAACTGCAGTGCGATTTTCTTTCTCTGTGCAGAGCCTATGCTTTACAGAAGGTTCATTTGAGCCTTTTCCTGACTCAAGGATTCAAGAACATCAAGTTCATCCTGGCAGCAGGGGCTGCTCTGAGCCTGGGCCCAGGTCTGATCCGGGAGGTGCAGGGATTGCTGCAATGGGTGTGTCCACATTTGCTGGCTGTTGTGACTCAGGGCGTTTAGCAGAAGCAGCTGTTGCCAGATGGCTCATGCTACCACTGTGTATCACTGCAGAGGGTGATTTCCCTCTGCCCTACTCTCCATACAAATGTCCACAGCTAACACCCATTCTGGGCATGGACCTCTCCAGTATGCACAGGCTGCCAGTGTGTCCTCACAGACCTCTGATAGGGGTGTCCATGGGGACACACCAGAAACAGGATCTCAGAAGCTGATGTAACCACACTGCTTCATGGACCGTCATTTCTGTTGCATGAGAAGTGCCCCTTCCACTAACCACTTCTTTTGGAGGTTCATCTTCCAGTATCCTCTATATGTTGCAGCCTTCTGCGCTTTCCCAGCACTCCTGCCTTTTTCCTTTGCTCTGCCAAGCCAGCATGGCCAGTGCTGACTGCAATGCAGAGGTGAAAGTTGGCTGGTCTGCAGGGGCTCAGCCTGAGCTCTGCTGTTCTCAGCAGCAGCAGTGCCAGAGCTGCAGCCCCACTCCAACCCAGCAATGTCCTCACCTGGGCACCATGAGCCCTCAGAGCCTGGCCAGCAACTCCAGCCTGACCAGGAGAGAAGAAGAGCCATCTGAATCTCCTCGTGTTGCTCTCATTTGCACACAAGGCAGGTGAGCGTGTGTGTGTTCATTCTAGGAGGGGATCGATTAATTAGGTGGTGATGGGAGCAAGAAAGCTCTCAGGGCTCTGGGTCTGCCCCCTACCAGATTTTACTGGCATTTTCTGAAGGCTTCTTTTAGCTCAGTGGGCACAGCTTGTATGCAAACAAATACAGTAACACTCAGTTATTGTTTGGTGTGATGGGAGCCTGGGATTGTTGGGGTCTTTTGGTTTTGCTTTTGTTTTCTTACAAGTATTGTTTCTATTTGTCATTAAGGTTCACTTTCTAATCTATCTTTGCAGGAGTTTATTCTTTTTTGACATTTGCCAGTTGCATGTAGCCAGAGCTCTCTTCTCTGGCCTGAAAAGGCATCTAAGGCCAACTAGGGTTTTTGTGTTTTCTTTTTTGTTTTTCTTTTTCTTTTCAGAGAAAACAACCAGAAAAGACAGGGGGAGCTGGGGGAGGGGGAATGCTTGTAAAGAAAGACAAACATATAATTAGCAAAAATAAATACATCATTATTTGATGGTTTTCATGCATGTTACTATTTCAACTGCTCATGAATTGTTTCATCCAGATTGTAAAAGATTCATATTTATATGTTACTCTGAAAGAGATGTGATGCCCTGGAGAGGCTAATTCTTGATTTGCAGATTGTTTACAAGCTGTCAATTGCAATTTGAATATATTTGCAATTCATAGGGTGGATAAATAACCTAAGTCACATGGCATAGTTTCTGAGCTGCAGTACATCCCTGTGTCCTGCAGTACATCCCTGTGTCAGTAACACGAAGGTAGGCATCCCCATCTGCCTCTGAAATCACACATTTAATGAAGCAAGCAAACATAATACTTCAGAGTATCTCTTGGGATCTCACAATAGCATTCTCTCCTGCCTGACTCCCTGGAAAGCCCTGATCTCATGGCATTGTATGTGGCCACCTTTCGCTGAGTCCTATCTCAGCGACAACTCACACATGATCAGGACGAGTATTCTGTGTGTTTGCTCTCTCAGGAACCCAGCACACTGTGGGGCAGCCAGCCAGAAAGGGGTGAGAGGAAAACTATGCCACAGTAACTGCCAGCTTTGTGTGGAATGGGGTGACTGAGAACCTGGGAGTTCTGCTTTATTTATTATTGCAGACTTGTGGAGGTGACTCTCTTCTCTGAGGGATGAATTATCCAATTATCAACACAATACGATTTTCAAATTGCATTTTACAACAAAAATGCTAAATACAGCATTCCATCTCCTATCTTTTCCTCTATATTTGAAGTGAATGTCTTTAAATGAAGACAAAATTTTGAATATTCCTAGGTAGTGAGATGACTACTTCAAACAGTATGACTGCTTTTCATTTTGTTTCTCGTTACCAATTTTGTTTGTTGGAACTGATCCCTTTACTCACAAAGAATTATACTAGAAAGTCTTTTAACTTTATCTCCTGGTGTAAACAAAAGCCTGTCTCTTGTTCTTCTCCTAAAATCATGGTACTAAATTGCATTGTGTGTGTCTTGCATGTACATAAATATGCATAGCCACTCTGAGTGTCATAAATCAATAGTTTCAATAAGATATATTGCTCTGCCTTTGCAATTGCTTGTGGTGATTCTCTGTCCTTATATCTGAAATCTTCTCTTAATTCTGAATACAAATCCCTTTTCTGTAAGGTACCCTCATTATTTCTTTTCCTCTGCACTGTAAAACACAAATTATTTCCTCTGTGGTGACCTTTTGTATATTTGTATCTTCTCAACTTTTATTTATGTGTGTCTTCTGGGTCTCACCTCATTTTAACTGATCATTCCTGCTAGATGGCATTTTACTCCAATATTGTCCTTGGGGTTTTTCTGGATTGTTTTTAGATGGTTGACATCTTTCTTGAAGTCCAGTTTACAAGATTCAACTCTGTATCAGTCAGGACTATGTACTGACTTTTACTATAGAGATGTTTTGCTTTCAGCTTGTATTTGTACAGAAAGTTTCTTTCAAATAACAATTACTTGCCTTTGTCACTACCAAACTGCAACTATTTTTCTTCAGATGATTTAGCCAACTTCCTATGTCCAGTTTTAGGAGGAACTGTTTGTTTGCTTTTTAGGGTACCTGTATGGATCACACAGTTTTTTTGTTGCTGACATGAATCTTCCCTGGTTGGACTATCTGGTCTCTATGTGGTTTTAGGCATCAATCAGGTTAAAACAAGCTGGGAATGACGATGATGTTGGCGTACCCTGAGGACACCCACCCTGTGTCAAAAGAGTGGGATGGTACACAGCAAAAAGAGCTGAGGGTCTCAGTCCCGAGAGGGAGGGTGGGAGAATAACAGAAAAGAGACTGCCCAAATCCCAAAGCTGACAAACTCTCCAAACCTGGAGATATTCCCCCCCTCCATGGGGAGAATTACTTACTAAAATTTGTGGTGCCAAAGCACTTATTTCAATAGCAAGAGTTCTGTGTGGACACAACATTTTCAAGAAAAGTAACCATTTTGATACAATATCTCCATGTAGACCATCCCCAAGTCTTTCCCACTCATTTTATAAAGCTCTTTGAACTGTGTCGACCCACTATTAGTGTTTGCCATGTGCACAGAGTCAATTGTTACCCTGAGGAATGGGATGGATGATGACATGCTTAGATAGTAATGCTTTAAATTAAGATTCCTGAATATGCCTCTGATGTATAGAGGTTAATTAAGAAGCTATTGTGAGCTGAATTAATACCATTTGCTTATTGAAAACATAAGTCATGAGAATTAACAACAAAGTCATAAACATGTTTCCCTAAGGGCCAGATCCCTCAGCTCTTACTCATTTGAGCACTCCTTACTCACAAGAGTAGACCCATTGAATTGAGACTACATGTACGAGTTAATTTATCTATATGACTAAGAAGTTGCATGGTTGGGTCCCACACAGGCATTAATCTGAAATGAATATGTTTTTAATGATAAATTGGTATTTAGATGGACTATAATGATTGTTTACATCCAAACCTTGTCTTAATAAGACTGCTTGAGATTGCCAAGTAAATAAATCCAGACTTTTCTTAATAATCAAGTGACAGAGATCCAACAATTACCAATTAAAAGCAGAATTCTGACATAGACAAAAAAGCAAGTGCGAGATTTCATTAGGTCCGTTAGCAATGTATACATTTTTACAGATTGCTGAATGAAAAGCTGGTACATCCTGACCACTAAATTCAGTGTCATGATCCCTGAGCCATTTCTGAGTGAGTTTGCTCCAGAACCAAAAGCAGGGTGAGAGGGAAAGATGCTTTGCTGGGAGGGCAACAACCCAGTCTGTCCTGCTGTTGCAACCCACGATGGTCACGCTCTGTGTTATTGCACTCTAGCATGTAAAAATACCATATCCCACTCTGCCACCTCAGGGATCTCCTCCTGCTCACTACCACACCTTTATATTGTACACAAGCTAAGAGTCACTGAACTCCCACCTCCTAAGGCAAGAGCTGTACTCTTCCTCTGGTACTGTGGACAGGAAGAGATGGCTCCACTGTGGTTGGTTTATCCTGAGTCTGCTGACCAGCACTGAATGATCCAATGGTGGTGGTGTGGGAGGGAACAGAGGATTCTATTTTCTGAAAGATCATCTTGGACTAACCTGCTTCCATCTGTTCCACTGATAAAAAAGCCTCTGAGGGAACACTTCAGTGTTCACAGTGAGCAGATGGAGCAAAGAGATGCTCAGAGATGTTCCCTTCCATGTGGTCATATGTGAGATGCACCCACCATCCACAGTGAGTGGCCAGGGCTTCATGATTCCTAAGTAGAGTAGTTCTGGCATGAACTGATCCTTAAAGTCCCATGAAATTTCCCTTTCTGTCTTTCTGGGACCAGACATAGCACCAGCTTCCTTTATACCTACAGCTGCACTTGAGCATTGTGTCAGTGGAGACCTTTTTGGGTAAGAAAAAATAGTGAGACTTTCCCCTTCCAGGCTTTACTTCAGTCAGTTCTGGGGAGAGGGAAGAAAAAAAACCCAACCCTACTGGCTCTTGACAGAAACCATTCAAATGGTTGTTAACATCCAGGACGTTTTCCTTTCTTTTTCTCCTTGCTGACTATGTGCATTTTCCCAAAGTTCATCTTGAAATCCTTTAATGCTGCAGACCTTGCTCCCCTTTTCAGTGCTAACAACTGCCTGAGGATGCAGAGGGAAAGGTCTCCTCCAAACTAGAAGGAAGTACCACAAAGCATTTTCAGAGGCTGTCTCTCCTTCAAGACTCTCAGCCCAGAGTCAGGTTTCTTGGAATAAGCTGTACAAAGCCATAATAAAGCTTCATTTAAAGACCAAAATAATCTAAAGCTAATTTACGTCAAACCTTTAGCAAATTAACCACTGGAAATCAATAGCAACACACACTTTGACATTTGATTTTCTGCATTGGGAAAATAAATAGGATTTATTGCTGCACATTTTGATTTTCTGATGTCCTTTAAATCCCTCAAATCCATGTCATCCACCTAAGGGATACAAACTCAAAAAGAAAAAGCTAAAGCCTGATTTATCTGCGATAAAAGGAAAAGTTTTGATTTGGAAGAGAGACTGCTTGCTGTTAGACCTTTGTGGCATCTCTTTACTGATCCCCAAAACTCCCCGGTGCATGCCCCGAGGCCACTGCTGGAGACAGACAGACATTCTCCAAAGCCACTTGAGGAACAAGCCCCAGGCACAGACAAAGGTGAATGCCACACGCTCCTCTCAGGAGTTCGTGCATGGGCTGCAAGGGAGAGGGCATGCAGCGGTTACCTGTAGATACGCCCACTCCAGGTGGGATATTGCACAAATGCACCTTGCTGCTACAAAACAGGACACTCTGAACTTTCATTACAGTAAGCCAGCAGCTGGCATGTCCCTGTCCTGTCCCAGGTGGCACCAAACGCCCTCCTGCCCACCCAGGGACTCCTGTTAGCCCAGCTCCCCTAACAGCCAACAGGCAGCTCCATTTCAGCCGTTTCTGAGAAGAGAGAGACAAGAGAAGAGGTGGATGTGACCTTCCCTCCACCCCTCTACTGCAACTCCAGAGCCCACAGGTTCACGGCCTCTTCCCAACCCAGCTAGGCAAGATGCAAACTCCTCTGGGGACACTTGCCCCTTCTCTCTTGTCAGGGATTACTACCAGCCTCAGATCCCTCAGCTAGGCTGTTTGTGGGAATGCTTCTCCACTCAGTGCCTTCAGCAATTTTTTACACTTCAAGTTTTCCACCATATATACGTAAGGCTTAAATAGTCAACCCACAAGCATTTCTGATTTTATATGTGGATTCTCAGCATCTTGTGTCGTAAAGGTGGGGATTGAGGAGTGCACAAGTCAGGGCCCCCTAATCAGGTGAAGAGTGAACAAGAAAACAGAAGATTGCTGAGAGCCTTGACACCTAAATATTCACAGAGTTCACTTTTTGTGGCAGCGGGCTGTTGGTAAGGTGCCGCAACCTTCCGTAAGCGTCTCCAGCCAGGAGCCGCTCGGCGTCACGGGCACGCTTCCCACAGGCACGCACACACACCGGATGGCTCTGTAATCCACAGACAAAGAGAAACGAGAAGGGTTCTCGTATGGAGTTCCCCAGGGTGTATTGCAGCCACACATGAAGGGGACCAGGAACACAGAACCAAGAACAGTAGGAGTGTACAGGGGTTTTCTCTGGGGGCTCAGGGGCGGTACACAGGAGGGGTTAGGGTATGAAGGCCAACAGGACGACAGGGAAGGAGTGGCTAGGGGACAGGGATCTACGGGCCATTAACCAACGGGGTTACAGAACTTGGAACTCGGCAAGTTCTATAAGTGATATAAGGCAATCAAGGGGAGTAACTGGGGTAACTGATATCTGGGTCCTTGGTCTTTCCATGGGGGAAGCCAAAGCCTAGGGGGTGCCCTTCCAGGGCATCCACATTCCCTGAGTGTCTTCTTCTTGTTCTCTGACAAAGACCTGAGCAGGAGTTCAGAGAGAGCACGGCTGGATGAGGACTGCGGTCTGCACTTGCAAAGTGCCATGCTGTGCTCTGACCTCACAAGTGGGCTTCATGCCACCTCACTCCAGGCATCCCATCTTCCTCCAAGAGTAGTCACTCCTTTTACTGTCAAAGGACAGAAACATGCCTTTGTACAGTTACTCATCTGACATACCTTAGATACTCCTCTAGGAAGAGGTGAGTTGCTGCAAACCTCTTGCAGAGTCCTAGTTAGAAAGTAGGTGCCTGGTTGAAACTAATGCCAAGCCCACCTATGTGGTTTACCTAATCCTGACAAGCCATAACAGAATTTGGAGGCTGCATCTTACTCAAGAGGAAGTAATGGCTCCTGGAAACCATGTATGTTTCTTCAGGAGGCTTATTTGCTTTTCAGTGTCAAAGTCACAATTACTCAGACTACAGCAGTGTGTCACCCCTCAGTAATGCACTTCCTCTTAGACACTTGGGGGACATCCTGCCCTGCTCTTGGCTCCCTACAGCACACCTGACTGTGCTGCAACCAGTCTGTGGCTGTTCTCTGTCTCAACACCCTGTCAAAGGAGAGCAGCGTAAAATCCCTCAGAGGCATATTTTAGATGTGTAACGCTGATACGCTTCATAAAACATATCAGCACATTTCAAAAGTTATTTCTAACATTTAAGCCCGTGAGTCAAAAAATACCAGGGAGTGGAAAGTGTCCCACATGCCAAACAAGAACCAGCGCACATATGAAAGCCAGTGAAGGAAATGGGCAACAGCCAGTGACACAGCAGAAGCTGGATTTCCCCTGTCCTCTCTTGTATTCCAATGCTTGTAAAATTCTAAACTCTAGTGGGAAACTCAGAGGAGAAAATGCATGTCAGTATACAATGGAAGGGCATGTGTGGGGTGTGTTCATGATTTTCACAGCATTTAGGTTCATTCCGGACTTTTAATGGAGTTTTGGCACCAGCCTGCCTTGAACAATTTATGGTAGAGCTGAAATTCCCTTCGAGGTCTCTCAGATCGTAAGATAACTCCTCGAGTGTTTCTGAGAATTTAAAAAAAGCAAACCTACCTTCCGTCCATCTGGTATACACACACCCTGGTGCCAATCCACTTTCTAACTGCATATGACAGAGTCTGGCTGTCCTGTTCACAGTTATGGTCTCTAACATCACTGACCAAGCAGAGTGCAAGGGGAGGGTCACGAAGGACACATGAAGTTTCCTGGACCCAGGAGGGATGGGTGTGAGGACAAGGCAGGTCTCAGCTTGCTACGCACAAGATCACAGCTGCAGACCTGTGGCATTTACCCTGCTTTACCACAGCAAGGCTCTCACTAAGAAGCTGCTGTACCCAGATGTCAGTGTCCTTCTTAACTGCAGACCTCTCAGAAATGCCAGCTGCACTGCCTCCAAGTCAGGAGTTACAGTGTCAGCCTTCATCAGTTCTTCAGCTTGTCTGTCACAGTATGATGCAGCTGGAGCATCGACCTCATCACTGGTACTAACTGGGTCATTTATTCCACTACATCAGTTTGTTCAGCTGAGTATAGGAAACAGTGCACTAAAAGTAGAGGATGCTATGCTGTGTTTCTTTTCTAACCTTCCAAAGCCATGTCAAAACATCAGAGGGGACAGCGAGCAGCAGCAGCAGCAGCAGCAAACTCCTCAGGGTGTCTCTTGGGGCAGCAGAGGCATAAATTGATGTAAGGAACACAATTCAAATCAATCAAAGTGTTTGCATAAGTTGGGTTGTGATTTTTGCAAATCTGAGAATTACAAGAGCAAACTAGAATTAGGTCAGCAGCAGAAGGGGTTTTTTTATTATTATTTTGCCTGAGAAAATACAGAGATATCTCTTTTCTTTAAGACCATGAAGAATGAACAACTTAGTGGAGTCAAGAATTCATGGGTGATCAAAGCTCTGTGGACATTCACGTTTAGCACAGGGAAGATGTGATACTAAGACAAATTCAGAGTAGAATACAAGTAGCCATAAAAGGTGGAGAGATGCTTCCTAAGTAAAGATATTACCCTTGTCACTTTGCAATTGTTCATGTGAATAAACCCTACAAATGCATTTCACAGAATAACACAGTATAGCTGGAAGTGGGAAGGGACTCACAGAGACTGCCTAATCCAACCCTCTGTTCAAATGAGTTCAGCTAGAGCAGGTTATGAGGACTGTCACAATTTAAATACGTCCAAGAATGCAGACTGCAAAACCTCCTTGGGCAACCTGTGACATGGTTTGACTACACTAACTACAAAATGTTTTTCTTACATTTAAATGCAATTTCAATTATGTCAGTTTGTTCATCACCTCTTGTGCCATCACTGGACACCACTGAGAGATTTGTCTCCTTATTTACTCCTCCCCTCAGATATCTACGTACATTGATAGGATCCCCCTCTGAGCCTTTTCTTCTGCAGGCTGGGCATCCCCAGAAGTCCCAGGGTCACTGTCTGTATTTACACCACCCATGATTGGCCTCCAGTAGTACTTCATGCCACAGGTAACAGCCTGGTGAGCCAAGAAATTCAGCCAGTTTTCAATCCACCTCACTCTCCATTTATCTAGTCCCTATTTCATCAGTTTTTCACTGAGGATTTTACAGCAGTGAGTGTTGAAAGCCTTACTGAGGTCAAGGTAAACAATTTTTACCACTCTTACCTCACCTACCAAGCCAGTCATCTCACCATAGAAAGCTATTAGATTGGCCAAACATAGTTTTCCTGTTCCAAATTCATGTTAACCACTCCCAGTCACCTATTTGTCCTTAATATTTGAAAATTACTTCCAGGAATATTCTCTTCATCAACTTCTCAGGGATCAAGGTAAGCTTGACCACGCATTACTTTCTGGTTCCTGCTCCTTGCCCTTCTTTGAGTGACATTTGCCTTCTTCCCATCGTCAGGAACCTCCCCCAGCTACCAGGGAAGTTCAAAGACAGTCAAGATCGGCCTCATTATGATGTTGGCCTTTTCCTTTTGTGGACAATGTATCTACAGAAGCCTGTCGTATATTCAACTCCAGATGGTCCTTGGCTGTTCTAGCCCCATCCCTTCATGCACAGCCTCTCTGTATTCCTGTCGGGTCTCCTGATCCTGCTTCTACGTCTTGTGCCATTCCTTTTTGTGTCTCAGTTTTGTCAGGAGCTTCTTGGCCATCCATGAGACCTCCTACCATATTTGCCTCCTACCATTTTGCCATTTTCTGCCACTGGTGTGGACCACTCCTAAGTCTGGAGGAGATCATGCTTGAAAATCCACCAGATCTCTGGGACCTCTCTTCTTTCCTGTGCTATTTCCCATGGGCTTCTTCCAAGTAGATCCCTGAAGAGGCCAAAGTCTCTTCTGTAAAAGCCAAGGGTGATGATTCTGCTTTTGGTTCTGCTGCCTCTTCTCAGAATCCTGAACCCCACCATCCCATGATCACTGCAGTCAAGCCTGTCCCAAACCTTCACATCCTTCACAATGGTGTTTCCTTGTTGGTAGGTTCAAGGTCCATCTCCCCTTGTCAGCTCCTCAATCCCCTGTGTCAGAAATTTTTCAACACTGCACTCCAGAAAACTTCTGGATTCTTGTGTTCTGCTGTGTTTTCACCCCAGCGGCTTTCAGGCAACCAAATACCCATGACACTGTGGAGAAAAAGCAATTGTAGGAACATCAAAAAAAAGTACAGACCCACAGATCAGTGAGCTAAGGTGAAACATTTGCAGAGTTTTAGGAAACTTGATGAATTTACACTGAACCTTGAGTAAATATGTACACAGATTCAAAAAGCCCTTGAACTACCAATAGCAGCTGAAATGGGAATTAGGATTGCTTTTAAGGAAAAAGTAAAGTAGTGAGGCTGGTGATCATCTTCAAAGTTTAGTTTGATTTTCACTAATCACATTGAGTTTATAATGAGAATCCTGAAACGACCAGGATCTGAAACCTTCAACACTCTTGAAGACCAAAATTTAAGCACGAATGTATTCACTCGGTTAAGGACTTTGACTCTAACAGAAGCTGAGGAATTAAAATAATAGGTTACGTATTTTTTGAGTGTTAATCAACTCTTAGCACCTTTAAGAAATAAGTAAACACAGTAATTTTTATTTTACAGTTTAATTCCTCTTTCCTCACATTTAGGGGAAGAGAGGTAGGGAAGTTGAGTAACTTGCAAGAACAGGTATCAGCATGTTAGAGTTACTGGCACTTCATTCAAAGCTCATTTCAGATCACACTCCTCTCTGACTACATTTCCAAAAATCCAATTATACCTGGCATCAACACCGATAGTTTTTAAAATCTAATTACAATGGAAGGAAATGCCTTTTTGTAAGCATTTGAAACCTCACCTCAAAAAATTATCCTGCAGAAGTAAAATTCAAATTAATTCCAGCGTGGATAAAAACACCAAAATCTAGGAATTGGCTGGATGTCACAAGCAGCAGGTAACCAGAAGTAGCAATGTCCTGAGCTGGATGTGGGTCCAGGGGGGAGCCACCAGGACTGAGTGAGATAAACCATACATTACATCTGCAGGTTATACCAAATTTGTGGTGGCACAAGCACCAGTGAAGGCACAGGAAAAAGCTTCAAAGGTAACCTGGAAGAGTTTGAAATATGTGTAATGCATAAGGAAAAGGAACCCAGATTGTATTAAATGCACATTTAATATTTAGAGGAACAAGTATTGAAAAAAATATAAGACAAACAAAAAGCAGAAATATCCGCAGGACCCACCAAGCACTACTACCAATATCAGACAGTAAAAGCAGTGTGTTTTGGTAGCACAAGAGAATGATAAGCAAAACTTATATTTTATGATGTTCTGTATGCAGAAGACCCATGTTAGGCAGAGGGTAAAATGAGAATCCCTCCATGTGCAGTGAGCATGAGAGACTGCTGACATCCATCTTTGAGTTACAATTTTAAAAGAGAGAGGAATAAATCATGCTGAGGAAGGATTAAATAATGGTGTTATGAAAGTGAGTGAAATAAAGTATCTGTGATGAAAATCCATCCAAATGTCCTAATATTTGATCCTTTGACACTGCTAAAATTTTGTCATTGGCTTCCTGGAAATATTCAGAGAGCCAGAAAAAAGCATTCTTCTACAGGAAGGACACTCAAGGAGGTATAGGTAAATACACATTATACCTTTCTCTGCCATAGGCTGGATTTGAAGAGAAACTCCTCATAACTTATTGATGGACGGATGCTGCAGAAAATATAGGATTTTAATACTGCCTAGACAGTGGCCAGCCATCATCTCCCAAGCAGGGAGGGAAGAGAGCAACCCTGGGGGTCAGTGCTAGGTGCTCCTTTCCCAGGCACACCTGGCATGAGCTCATTGGAATGGGAGAACTCATAAAACTCATCCTTCATGTGTTGACTTCACTGAAAGAGGGCTGGTGGGACTGGGGAAAGCTGCGGGAACATCCGCAGGCAGCAACGTGAGACCCCAGTGGTGGCTGGGGGGTCACACCCAGTAGGGGAGGGGAGGCAGGGTCACCTCAAAGCCTCCATCACTGGGAGCACAGCAGGTGCTAGAGCTGAAATTTAGACCAGTGGAAGGAACCGGTCAAATCATTCACGGATCAAACCTGAGAGATGGACAGCAAACTAATATTGAATGTACACATGAGAAGCAGCCATAAAACAGCGTTATAGCAGTTGTGAACCTGCAGTCTATCTCATTTTTCCCACCCCACATTCCCAAAGAGCTTTCTTCTTCCCAGTCCCTTTCTGAAATGAACAGTGCTCAGAGTGTTAGTTGTGTAGATGGCATTTATCTGGGAGGATGAAAGCACAACCTGATTTCCTTTTCCCAAACTTTCCTCTACAATAAAGGTCAGCAAAAGCAGTAGTTTATACATCTGAGATAGGCCCAGTTTGCAGCCTGGTGACTTTCACAGACAAATGACAAAACACAGAAGATCACTAACCCAAGGTGACTAGCAGAAATATTTTTTATCCTAAAAGTTTCTGATTGAAAGACCAATGAGTAAATTCCACACTCTTCACAATAGCAGAAAGAAATGTGTTTATCATCTCATTTCCTTGCTGCCATGAGACATACTGTGACTGTCAAAAAGAATGAAAAAAGTAATGGCTTACAGCAACAATGCAACCCCAGAAAAGAGGTGAAATCTTTTAAAGAACAGACTGGTGAACTTGTGGTGTTACTGAGGTAGGTGGTTTTATTAGTAAAAACATGTCTGTGAAGGAAAGATACATTTTATTCCAAGACACTGCTGGAGGCTCTGAAGGATCTATCCTTCCATTAACGTCTGTTAGTTACTTACAAACATCTTGTAGTCTTCACTGACCCACTCCAGACATAAAATCTTAAAGGGTTGCTATCAGACCAGCTCCTGAGCATAGCTGCAACAGAATGAAGTACACCCAAGGGAGACCAGAAAAGTGGCAGAAAGCAGGATTCAGGATTTCAGTGCCATACTCAATTTCACGCTGGCATTTTGTACATCCCTACAAGATGGCAATCTCGCTTGATCCACAACTCTCTGCACCAGAGGACTCATACTGGAATCATTACCCAGCTCTCAAACTCACTCCAGCTCTAATTTGCTGATTCTTAAACTAAATAGCGTTAGGCTTCCCCCTACAAATCAATGTTGAAAATACTCAGGTCCTCCTTACTGTTATATGCAACCTGGCTGGGATTCTTTCAAATTCTCTCCACCCTCCAACTCAGCCTTGCTTGAACTTTCCTAAAGTAAAAACATATTCGTACAAGGGCTTAATCTGGTGGCAAAGATTTTTGCTGTTAAATTTACACTGGGAAATTGTCCCAGACAGCACTGTGAAAAAATGTGCTTGGGCATTGATTTTGAAGGGTTTTGATTCTTGTGGGCACTTTATTTTGCTTTAAATTTTTGGAACCAGGCTGTTTCATTTTTGCCCATTTCAGCTGAATGAGTAACTATAATAGAGTAGCCAAGGTGTTTCCTTTCCTTGCTTGCTCTGTAGGAGGGCTGGGTAAGAGAAGCTGAATTCCAGGCTTGTGGAAGGCAGAGGAGGGCTGGCAGAGCATTCCACTTGCCTGCCACTTATTTCTTTGATTTGTTATACCAGTAACAAGAAGGGTGAATCAATTAATCCAGCCTTAACAGTGTCACATTAAACAATATAACCATTAATTAAACCTCATTTTTCAGTGTAGATTTTAGCCTGAAGTCACAGTCTAGTAACAAAAAATTCACCGCAAAGCAGGGAGCAAAAATGGGTTTTCTTTTGGGATATCTTAAGACGGTACTAAATTACACATCTGAAGTGAAAATTGTGAATATAGGTTTGTATGTGAGACTTTGCCGGTTAAAACATGCTTTTAACCTGGTCTTCTGCTTTTTGCTTCTGCATCATGTAAGAGAAGATGTAAAAAAGGAAATGTCTGGAAAGAGACATTGACTAATACATAACAACCATTTTATGTTTCCAGCAATACATTTTCTTGCTAAAGCTCAGTGAATTGTGACTCCAGCCACTACATAGCCCTTGAGTAGTGTTCTTTCTTCCAACACCGGCTTTAACCTAGCTGAAAGAATACAATAAAACATGAGAAAATAATTTATCATTTGATCTTTACAGCCAGTAGCCAATATTTTGGGTTTCTTCTTCCACCAGAAAAAAAAAATCACAACTATATCAGACACTTTATTTCATCAGTCTTAAATTTAAGTAAATTCCAGTACCTTGAGTCTCAGGTGTTTATCCATGTAATGAAAGAATCTTAAAATATTATTGAACTATTAAAAGACATTTTTCTTCAGTAGACTCCCCAGTTGGAAATTTTAAGATCTGTAAGGATAATGTATAATGAAGATCAAAAAGAATGACTGGATTCTCTGTAGAGGTCTTCTACATCATAGTAAGTGTTTTTAGAAATAAATTCTTTGATTAGAACAAAGAGCTGCTTATAATATAACACGTTCATCCATAGGTAAGTTATGAGCAAGCATTGCTGACAGTGGCTGGGGTCATTAAAGTAACTCCCTTCTGTAAACATGAAATGCCAAAACAGAAGAACAGGAAAGGGATTTTGCTGCATAGCAACCAGTCTGATTTGACCTTTCAAATTCTCAAGACAAAATTCTTACCTTAATTCAAACTTCTTTGGTTGAAAGAATGCCAACTTTTTGGACTACTTTAAATATTATTAGAGAGCTGAGAAATGCAGAATGTAGTGGGGCTTATTTGGATCTGAAGAAAAATCAGATACTGAGATACTTATCAGAGTGTTTGTGCACACTTCAGAGGACAAATATTAGAAAATGATCCAATAATTTATCTTCAGATTATCATTATTTCAGCTTCTTTAAGCCTGTGGTATTTACTGTGTTTATTCTTACCTCAAATGCACTAATGAAGGAATATTTCCCTTGAGTAAACCTGGTTTAAATATATTAAAATAAAATGGAAAATATTGAGATTGCAGAGCTTTGGTTCTATATTGAAGTTAACTAAACTGGGGACAGTAAGCATTTTATAAACCGATGTAAAACTCAAAGATATCTTTTAACATATTTAAATTTATGATAATTGTCACTTTAAATAGCAAATATGTGCTCACATATATAATGTTTTAAGCTAAACAGCTGTAGAAACATACTTTTGAAAGACAATTGCATGCCACAATGGGACGAATAGCACTTCTTAAAAAGTCCCTGAAAATATTGCCTTTGGGGTTTTTTGAGGGTATCTCTTAATTTTATGTATGAGAGATGGTACTTGCAATCGATTCAGCTTCATAAGAAGGGCAATTCTTGCTTCTTCCACTGTTCCATGTAAAATGGGAATAAGTATTATGTCCTATTAACAGTAACACAGTCAACAACTACTTTCTTAATGTCATGTAACACAACTTTCCAACCCAGCATCATAAAGTAGGAGAAACTTACAATGAAGAATTTAATGTCCAATTTTTCTAGAACATCTCCAGATTCCTATAACTTATCAGCATGAATCCACAGTTTAATTTTACAGTGTCTTGGATGCCCATGTGTGAACTTTATTTGGTTGGGGATTTCTGTAAGGAGATGAGGGATGCACATTATGCTTTCCTTTCTTGCCATTTCACAGGCAGTAACCAGCTGAGAATAAAAGGGCTTCCTAAAACCATGGGGTCTCAAGACAGAAGGACTCAGCCACAGTGGTGACAGCCTGAAGAGTTGTGCCGTGTCTTGGACTGGTACTGGGTTGTGAGTACATGAAAAGCCATTCAGATAAGGGAACGGAATTTCTCCTGGAATAATCTGCCATAGTCTAGCTGGGATGTGAGGGAATCAGTCATGATTTGTGCCACCCCCCTTCTTCACAAATCCTTTCCTCTAAAAGTAAGGAAACCACTTCTTTGCTTTTAACAGTTTGTCAGAGTTGCAAGCTGAGGCTCCATCAAAGGATGTAAAAGTGACAAGCAAAAGGTGGTGAATATTTTATTTTCCTTGCAGTCTCAGCCCCATCCATTGCAGTACTCTTGGACTCCTTTATGCTCCAAAGTGGTTTACCCCAGACCAATCAACACATGGTCCATAATTACTTCTAGCACCTTGTTTCCTCCCAACAACATGCAGCTCAAGATCTCATCATTGAAAAATCTGGGGTTTTAATAACTTTCAAGCTAGCTGCATCTAATTGGGCTTCCTAACAGTGGGTCCTCAACACCCAGCAGATGTTGCTACTGAGCAGCAGAAAGGCCAACACACCCTCTCCCTCCAAGGCTCAGAGTAACTTGGTGCTTGGTCTGTGTCTACAAGCCCAGCCCCAAAGGTTGACCTTGAGTCATTTGTGGTTAGAGTTGCAAGAAGGAAGCAGGGAATCCTGAACCCATTGAAACATGGAGAAGCTGAATGAACAGCGAAGTAGAACTTGGAACAGAAAATTCTCTTCAGTGTTAGGAATTTTCTGATAGTTTGTGGCTTTAAAATTTATACCACCACATTTCAGCTAAAACTGAAACCGCTGATTTCAGTTAACACTCATCAGCTTTATTCTAGTGTCCAATCAGTACATTTAAGTCTGTCAGATATTCAGAGACAAATGTTCTTTTGGGCATTTTGATAACCATATTAGGCACTTTTTCAAGTAATGCCTGACAGCAGTGTATGGAGGGTCCATCAGTAAATTGTGCTACTCAGACTGGAAACTGCATGAAGAAATTACAGTTGCTTTAGAGATCATCTTTTTTTTCATGGAATTTGTTGTAAAAAACACTCAAGGAAGTAAATTCACAGGGACTTTCTTATCTTTTACTTTTTTGGACCCTTTATATTATTCTTGTTAGTGAGAATGATGGTTTGCGTAACAAAGTTATCTTGTCTCCAGTTGAGATCACTGCAGTTCAGGGGTAGTGCAGGTAGCTGCACTGAGGGAATTTCCAGCTGCTGTGGAAAGGGTCAGTACCATAACATGACATCTTCATAAAGGGAAGTGGTTGTGCAAACTCAATGGCTTCAATGTGAACATTGACCTATTTTGCAAATACAGTGTCAGCGGCGGGGAGGGGAGGAGAGGTGAAGTTTCCTAGGGAATTTTTTTTGTTCATTTTCTATTGCTTATTTCTGCTAAAAAGCCATTGATCTGGCATCTTTTGAGGAGGAACAGGAAACTGACTCTGCAATGCAAAAAAAAAAATATCCCTGGAAAACTGAAACTTCAAAATGCAGCTCTGCCTTTTTCACTCATATTAGTTCATTCAAAAATTCCCCTGAGTCGTCCCTGGGGGAATGAAAACACTGGGGGGAAAAAATCTCATTATCTAGCTCGATTGCTACTTAACCACTGGTCAACTCTCTGGGTCGTGTTTATGGTTCCTTATCAGTCCTGTCACGGACGTATATTTTCAGAGGAGAAAGTACATCATTTAACAAGGAACTATGAGTAACTTTAGACTAGGAAGCTCATCTACTTTCATGTTAATGCATGGACAGAAATCACTTCTGTAATACTTGTTCTGTCTCTCAAGATTTACCTTGAGAAAACTGTGCTCTAGACAAGCAATATAAATCTACTTGAAAATCTGACTCCTCCCCACAAATCAGAGAATCATAATATTGTTAGGTTGGAAAAGACCTTTCGAAACATTGAGTCCAAGCGCTAACCAAGCAGTGTCAAGTCCACCACTAAACCAATCCCCTTGTCCAGACCACCAATGAAGGTATCAAACAGAACTGGTCCTACTACTGGGCGTGGAGGGCCACCACCAGTGCTCAGCCTCCAGACAGATTTAACTCCATTCACCACCACTCTCTGGGCCCAGCTCTGTGGCCAGTTTTTAACCCAGCAAACAATGCACCTGTCCAAGCCATGAACAGCCAGTTTCTCCAGGAAATGGTGTCAAAGGCTTTACCAAAGCCTAGGTAAACAACATCCTCAGCCTTTCCCTCATCCACCAGGCATATCACCTTGCCACACAAGGACATCAGGTGGGTCAAGCAGCACCCATCTTTCATAAACTCATGCTGGCTGGGCCTGATCCCCTGGTTGTCCTGAACACATCACATGATGGCTCTCAAGAGATCTGCTCCCTGACCTTCCTGGGCACCAAGGTCAAGCTGGCTGTGTTGTAGTTCCCCAGATCCTCATTCTGGTCCTTCTTGTAGATGAGCATCACATTTGCTAACTTACAGCCAACTGTGACCTCCCTGGTGAGTCAGGACTGCTGGCAATTGATGGAAAGTGGCTTGGGGGGCAACTTGGTCACCTTCCTCAAAACCCTTGGGTGGATCCCTTCAGACTCCATATACCCTGTGTGTCTAAGTGGTGTAGCAGGCTGCTGATCATTTTCCCTCAGATTACGGGGGCTACATTCTGCCGCTCATCCTTGTCTTCTGGCCCAGGGGGCGGAATACCTGGAGAACAACTGTTCTTAGTATTACACACAGAGCCAAAGGAGACATTAAGTACCTCAGGCTTTTCCTCATCCTTTGTCACTATGTTTCCTTTCACATCCAATAAAGAATAGAGATTCCTTTAGCCCTTCTTTTGCTGCTAATGTATTTATAGAAAGATTTTTAGTTGTCCTATAAAGCTCCTTTTTGGAGCTCACAGGGAAATCCTTGGCAGAATTGGTTTTTAGTTGCCTTTTTACATCAGGAAATGTCAAAGTCTGAAGTTTTCCTGCCAAAATAACCCTTTACTTACCCTTCTGAAGCAATGTAGGACTGTAGGACTGACTGAATACAGGATGTAAGAAATATGGATGAGTAACAGGGTGTACCTCATGTGGTATGTGCAGTAAGTATTACAGAAGTGTCATTTCCAGACAAAGGTAGAACAGAGGCATTGTTTTGTCCATTTTGTAAATAAATGGCCTTTATTATGTTGCTAAATATTGAAGCATGTTTTACAGAGAGGCCTAACAAAAAAAAAAAATAAATAAACAGATTACATAATTTCTAAAAGGCTCATCTATCTTCATCACTGTTTAGACATATATAGATTACTATCTCTCTAACCAGCTTATTTGCTAAATAAGGGTATTGATATCTTGCTTGAATTGTAGGATAAATTCAAACCCAATAGACACATGTATTCAGCAAAAAACTAAGATGTCACATCGTGAAATATTACAACACTTACAGCACCATTACCAACAACGTTAAGAGTATAACATTTACATTCAATATCTCATTATTTTTTCTAATTTAGTCAAGGCCTGAGACAAGGGCCTAGTGAAATCCTACAGAAAAAGAACAAGGATTGCTGATGCCACGTCTCCATGGCAGCACAGCTAATTTGGCAGGACAGCCCAGTGCACAGAAAGAAAAAGAGGTTATTTACAAAGATATCTTTGATAAAAAGGGCTTTGGGAACAGGAAAATGGTCTGGGGGTGGGGAGGGGGGGAAGTCACAAAACGTTCCAAACCTTTAAAATAAATTCTTTAAATGAGTGAGACAAAATAAATTGAAAAAAAATTTCTTGAGTCAGTAAGCACAGTGAGTTTCATCTTTGTTTGTTGTTGTACAATGCTATAAACCACACTGAATGGCCCAGAATAACATTAGTGGTTCTGTGTATTGTAACCACTTCAATCAAGGCCTTTTGTTTTGAATCACCTGCCCTGCCTGCATTGGAGCCCCTTTTATAGCCCAGTCGCAGCACAGAGATCTAATTTAGTTCCACATACAAAAAGAAGCAAGGAAGAAAATATACCCATCTCTTATGCTCCTTGCTTGAATCCACAAGAAAACAACTGGGACAACAAATGGACCAAAATGGCTAAGAGAATATTTTAAAATTTCCCCAACTTATGACCCTCAAGCAATTTGTAAATGATATTGTTATAGCATTCCTGAAGCTGGACACGTGTGAAGATGGCCTAGGGCAGTGGGCATGCCTTCTACTCCTGTGAAGAGAAGAGGGGAGCAAGGAGGTTTCACCCTGAAGCGCAGAGAGCCATGGGCACAGGGCTGTTGTTAGCTCCTGTGGAGACAGGGAGGGCAGAAGTGCCTCAGAGGATTCAGTGTGGTTGGTCTTCTCTAGCAGAGAGCTCGCTTGATGTCACGAGCAATGTACTGAGACTCTGCCCTCAGCCTTGCCACAAGTCTTTTGCAGTCCCCTTCCATGTTTTGCCGGTGGAAAGAGCTCGGTGCATAGGACCATAGTGGTTAGCAAAGCAAAGAGGAGCGTTTCTGTGAAAAATAAACTCTGGCAGACTTTGAAGTGCTGGTTTCATGCTCTGAGACAACCTCAGACCAAGGAATGTACCCTGTCTACCACTGCATGCATGATCACCTTTCTTCTAGCTTGCTGTAAAAGGATTATACTTACCCCATCAATTCCCTGGCATGGAGTGGGGCTCAGAGAGAGGCTGAGTACCTTGGGGTTTTGGGAAATGATTCATTTGCCAGAGACATAAAGACTTCATGTGGGAGCACAATGCCTCAGGCTGGCCATGCTCCCTTACAGTGTCAAGAACCAGAGCCCGCAACATCTAACCAGGCAGGTGTCTTTCCAGCATGAGGACATGTCCAGCATGTGATGGGGTCATGTCTCTCAGCACCACGGGTACAACTCATGCTCTTTTGTGTTCTTGATGCCACAGCAGTAAATTTGACATTGCTCTAAAGGCAGCATTGTAGTGGATAGTCTGCAGATGCGCATATAAATGCAGGGTTGATGCTAGTGAAAACATCATACAGAGGAAATGTGTGTGTGTGTGTGTGTGAATCATATAGGTTCAGGGTGTGAATTTGCTAAACACAACCATTATCTTCAGAATACGCACCCATAAAAGATAAGCATGAGATCCTCTTAATGGGACACCTTCTGAGCATCTTTGTCATGACTGAACACTTCTTCTGGAGGAAATTAATTTCCATTTATAAACAAATGGAAAAAAAATTTCCAAGTTACTTATGTGGATCTCCTCATTAATTTCAAGTGTGATGTTACCACTTACTAAAGAAACAATCCCACTGGTTTTCCGTCTGCTTGCTACTTTCTACTATGAACAATTAATGTATTAGAAAATTAACTTGCAGATGAAAGAAAAGAGCAGCCTGTGGAATTTGAATAATGACCTTATTTTAAGATTTTCCCTTGAGTAACCCCCACTGTTGCCTCTTACAAAGGCAGGAAAAATTGTACGTGCACATCTTTAATGTCTTTTTCGAATGCTGATGAAATGATTAGTGATTTGGAAGAGTCTGTGCAGATGAAACAGCAGCAGGAGTAGCAGTCAGTGATATTAGCTAGAGACAGCAGTCTGGGAGCTGTTGTTCTCCAGTTCGGAGAGAGAAATTAGCACACTAGATTGTATTAATAAACTAGAAGCAAATTAAGATAACATGGTGTAGGTTTTGGAAACAAATGAGCTTAACAAATTTAGAAGATGCATCCTTCTTCACAATTTGGAAGCAATTATTCATTGCATGTTGGTACCTTATGCGCTTATCCTGCAAACATGTGACAATGTGAAATACCTTGTTGCTGAGGGGACCAAAGAGTTCTTATCATTGCAATTCACAAGAGGGAGCCTTTCTGCTTTGGTAAACTAATAGCCTGGGTCCTCTCTTACTCCTCTAGAACCTGGTGGTCCTATTCTTGCTCTTGGACCTTCCTGGACTCTTTTCAGCACTGTCTACAACAGCCTTCTCTGCTGACACAGAAAGCCAGTTGAAGGCAACTCTTTCTGTGTGGGATGTACATGCCAGACACGGTCTGGGCCAACCAATACTGCCTGCTTCAACAACACATTTCATATATTTTATTAGACAAGTCTTGTAATTTGCTTTGTTCCTCACCCCAGAATCTTCCTCCTCTGCAGTTTGGAAATTGTATAAATACTGCAGAACCTATGTTAAATGAGATGTAATAAATGTTTTCTCTTAGTAGCAAACAGTCTTTTCCATTTCTTGTGTGGAATGCAGATTTCATGGACCAGAAGGCTTGAAAAGTCACATAGCTGTAAATGGCACATCACTATTTACCTTCCAGGAAACAGACAAGGGTCTTCATTCAGTGGTCCTTGCAAACACATGTAATAGGGGAAGGGGATAATCTTTTTCTGCTCCCCTTTATGTCTTCACCAAAGACAAGGAAGAGTAACAGTCCATGTATGCAGGAAAAGAAAGGATTACTCCCTCTATGAAACACCTCAAAACCATCACACTTTGCCATATTCTTCTGAGCTCACCTTGAAGTTTCAATGGTGGCAAGAAGGATATATGGCTGTTTCCAAGGGCAACATTTCCCAGTGTGCCCTGCATGCTAGGAAACCTGCTCATACTATTGTTGCCTTCTGGAACTATAAGATTGCCTGAACTTCTGAATTACTGTGACCTTGCCTCAGGGTGGACAAACAACTTCATACCCAGCCTGGCTCGGCATCAAGAAAGATCCTATAGGACTTTTCTGAAGGAGAATGATGTTTGAATTTTCTGTTTCAGATAATTCCTCTTTTAATATCTGCAAATGAAAATTGGAGGGTAAAGACTTCTATATCTGGTTCCTGTTCTGCTTCACTCTTCAATGGGGTGAAGATGCTCCACCTGCTTGATGGTGGGGTCAGGACGTATGCTCTTCAAGCTTGTTCAAAAGGCCATGCTAAAACCAAACACAATCTCAACTATATAGTTGGGAGACAAACTTTCAGTTTACAGACAAATCATTTCAACCTGGATTTTTAAATTGTAGCTTCAGATGGTCTGTAAATACAAGATGAGTTGTTATATCCAAGTTGAGGACCAAAGCGAGGATGTATGGATGAATGAAATCAGGTGTCAATAAACACATTCTCTTGACATGCTGTCTTACTCCATTAAGGTATCTTCTATTTTCCTAAAATGGCAAAACTAGCTACCAAATTAAACAACTTGTTGATCTTATATCCTCCTTTTACTGGGGTATCATTTTTCATAATACTGATCATATCCAACTGACATCCTCAGCTACTGATCACATCCAACCGACATTCTCAGCAGGATTTGTTTCTAAACCCTAATATAGCACAAAAGGATATAAAAAGTTAATGAATGAGAGAGAAGGAATGATGTATAGTGCTCCAGAGGAAGACTCAGTAGATATAGGTTGGATTTCAGGCTTTGTCATGGGTTTCCCACAAAAAGTTGGTCAAAAATCAATTCATGAAAATGGTAATTAAAACAAGGCCAGGGCAAGGACTCCAGTACTGGCTCGCAATTGTCTGCACTGTTCAATTGTTAACACACTCTTTCACATGGCTTTGGCCCATGCTGACTTGATTGCCCCCAGACAATGTCAATGCTCTGTTCAGAGGACAGCATGAAGCAGGGACTGCCCCAGCGGGCAGCTTGGCCAGAGGAGTTCCCCCTTCTCCAGTCACCACGGGGGAGTGCTTAGCCATATGGACATAAAACATACCATCACTGGTCTCAAGGGCCACAGAATAGGCCCTCTCCTACTTTATTTTCTTGAGTAGATGTGTAACTTCATCTTTCCTGACTCGCTTTGTCTGCCCCATTTAGACTGCAAATTCTTTGGAATTAAGCCACATTTTAATATGTATTTGAATGATGCCTGACACAATGAGATGCCACCCTTTGCTGGAGGTTGTCTTTGCTACTGAAAGGACTATTAAAAAAAATAAAATAAAGAAAAAATAAGAAAGATTATTCACCTCTCAAAACAGCTCTCAGTAATTCTTCTTTTAAATCCACCCATGTCAACAGCATATCTTCATCCTACAGTGGGGCTTTACAGCTGTCAGAATTTGCAGTCTCAGGACTGCAGCACATGTTAACTCTCAACACACAGCAACAGGGACTGAGAAGACAAGTAAAGTGTACCCAGTGATCTCTCACCACCACGAGAATCATTCTTGTGGCTTAGTCCCTCTACTGTCCTACATCAAGTAGTTCTCACAGGGCTCTTGGCAGTGGCCTCATGCCACCAGCAGTCCGAAAGGACCCACATGCAGAGAAAAGCCTAAAAGCCTTTGTTTGGGACCAGACTGTTCCTGTTGCTGACCTCAGGTCAGGACAGCAGCACACTTAGTGTCCTTGTAGAAAAGCAGTATTAAAAACAGGCATTTGCTACTTGCCTTGAAATGTCTTATTGCTTCCTAACCAACCTCACAAACAGTTCATCAAGACATCTACCTGGAGAGATAGAGAAATTAAAAATATAGAGAAAAGGGCTCTGTCAAAAGCAGATTGGAACTGGCCTCTGTTATTAAGCAATTCTGTTATTAATCAGACTAATTTTCAGCATCACTGTTACTGACAGTCTCCCCTCAAACTCTCCTGTCTCAAGAGCCCTTAGACTCCACATTACCCCAGAGTAAGATGTTAACATGCTAGAGAGGCAAAGAGCAGAAAATTCTTCTCCATTGCCCATTCCTCATAACTTTGGCTCTTCTAAACATACATCTCTAGCTGTGGGCTGTCTCTAGAAGAGTCTTTCATCCTTGGGAGGAAGCAAGATATGATAGATCTCATTCTACATTTATATATAATCTCCACCCTTCCTAGGAGAATGTGCCCCTCATCCAGCCCCTCTGCAGTACCTGTGCTGGCAGTCAGCGGCACGGGTGGGCACAGCCCTGAGGTGGAGCGGCAGCTAGGAACCAGCTCAAGGGCAGACAAGGGCTCGAAGCCTCGCTGGACAAAAGGAACCAGTGGCTGTACGTCACACACGGAGGAGCAGCACTTACTGCTCAGTGTAGGCAAAGCCAAGGTTTCCCACGGCACTTCAAAGTGGGAGCAGTCAGGGGTCTTCTCCCCTCCCTGGGACCCTTGATGGGTTCACCCTCAGAAGTGAACTCATTGTGCAGCACAGCTAAGGCTTTTGAGAGCCTGAAAGTTGTTTGTGCTTAAAGCCACACCTGACAATCCACCTGGATATTACTCATCAACAGCAGAGCTCCAGATCAGAGAGTTCTTTGGCACTGACTATTACATCGCTGTTTTGTTGGCATTAATGACATTAAAATGTCAAACTTGCCCCCTGTTTGCAAACTCTCGGTTGCACAAATCAGTTTATCTGCACAGGACCTCCTCACAGCCACATATTGGCAAAGTGAATGCAAACAGCTTGTACTTTTTACCTCAAATGCTGTTCTTCCACACTTGAACTCAGCTGAATAAATTCTGAGTTGCCCCAGCAGAGTTTGAAAGGAGTTTTGAAGAGTTGTGCATAACTCCTGATGTTCAGATTGCTCTGATATATTTTCCAAATAAAATAATTTTGTCAGAGTTAGTTCTGCCAAAGGTGTGCCAGCCACTATTGCCTTCTCTAGGCTGTAGTACAACTGATGTTCTATAGATGAACTTGTTTAGGAGTTCTGGGATCAATCATGCAAAATGCTTATCCCTATAAATTCCCATGAGAAGCTCCCAGCTCTGCAACAGCAGATCCTAAGAACAATCCTTGCATGCTAAATTATGCTTTGACCAAGTCAAATATGTAACTCCAACATAGCAGCAATACAGTGACAGCCCGTGCTCATGAAAGGACTACATTTTCTTGCTGAGCAGTGCTATGTTGAAGCACACTGGGAGACCAGTGAATTGTGGCACTGAGCCATATTAACCTCTCCCTTTAAAAATTTTGCAGAAGGGAAACTCCAGCTTGTTTCATTATGTCAAAACCCATCATGGCTTTAAAAAAAAAAATCCAGGTCTCCGGTAATCATAAAAGGGATTGGAAAGAAAATTTCTGGCAGCTGGGTAGGGTCAGGTAGGGAGAAATACCCACTGGATTTCCTCCTGTGAAAGTGTTCCAGCTCTTTCTCCACATTCTGCTCTATCCTATAGCCTCTCTGCTCCACAGACCATACCTGCTTCTTATTACTTCAAAAGTTCTGGTGTGCTAGACTCTCACTCCATTTTAACTGTTGCTGTCAGTGTCTAAGCAATAGCATCATAGAAGCATAGAGTGATTTGGGTTGGAAGGGACCAAACCCTCCCGACACAGACAGAGATGCCACCTACTAAATCAGGTTGCTCAGGGCCCCATCCAACCTGGCCTTGACCTCTTCCAGGCATGAGGCATCCACAATGTCTTTGAGCAATTTCTCATTTATCTGCAGTTGTCCTTAGGCTCCTCTCTATGCAGACTGCTTCCTCCTGCCCTGTGCCTCACTGTTCCCTGAGGAAGTGTTATGTCTTTTCCATTATACCTGTTATTTGCAGTCTGGTAAGCTCTCCCTGGGAAAGAAGATTGCGGGCAAAACAGCAAAATTGTTTTCTCAGGGATAGTGTTTGCTTTCTGGGAGCCAAGAATGCCCCATGATGCCCTCAGGTCCAGCGTCCTGGATGACCTGGCCATGGAGCTTATGAGACTACACTAGCCATAAAAATGATAAGAGCAGGGAAATTCTGGGATTTTCAACGTGTCATCTGAGGGTGGCTCAAGGATGAGACAGCTTTTGTGATCTGAGATCATTACACAAACCTGCCAGCAATTCACAGCCCCTGCTACAGCTGTGAGGGCTCAGACTCCTTTCGTTCTCTCTAGTCCCTGCCTTACCTAACAAGCACAACCACTGCCCACAGCACATCAACAAACACAAAGCATGTGGATAGAAAGAAGTAACAATGCTCTTAAAAACAAAATAGTTAGCGTTTGCATACATCCACAAGCCTGTAGGTCCTTGCCTGAAGCTGACAGCCACTGTCAAAATATAAAACCCACAGATTACCAGTAAATCCATAGATTAACACTGATTAAAACATTTTCTTTTCTTCCTTTCATTTTTCTCCTAAGAAAAGTTGGCTGAGTTACATTCTTGTTATCAGCTGTTTGAAATATTTCTCTCAAACATGTTACCATAGCCAGCTTTTGTGAGTGCCTGCACATTATGATGCTTAAGGAACAAACAAACACAAGGCATATTTCTTATCTTTTTGCCCATTTTCCCTTACGCCATGCAGGCAACATATTTTTTATAAATCACTCTGTGAACTTCTGTGCTAGCTGGTAAATCAGCAGCCAGGATTAAATATCATATGGCTTGAAGTGCTTTGCCTTGCAGTTCTGGATATGTTTCAAGTGGATGAGATCACCATTTTCATCATCCCACACACATTATACGTACTGGGGATGACTTGAGCACGTGTAGTCCCACTGGCCTCATGCTGAGCTGCTAAACTCTTCCCACTGTGGTACCCATGTGTCGAATGGCTCCAGCTACAACTAAATCCTAAACTATACTCCAGCATGCGGGTGGTATAGCAGCATCCTCAGGCGGGGGAGATAGGCCAGGACACACTTGCTGTTTGTGCACTTAAGAGGTGCAGACCCCAGACAGTGAATATTTCTGCCCTGGTTCCTGGAGATGCAGGTCTGTGGCATGAGGATGGTGTGCGGTGATCAAGGAAAGTCTCCTGGCAGAGTGTACACACTGTTGCCTCTGCTACAATGTTTGCCTGATTCTCGTACCATATCAATCTTGCACCATTGCCTGGGTTTGCAGAGAGCCGCTCTGCGTTGTTGTTAGTTTATCTGGGGAAGTACAATGGCTCTGGAGGCTTGGGCCTCTTGCTTGTCTGATGTGTTTCCATAGCTTAGTGTCAGCACTTGCTGAAGAGCAAGCAACAGTTTTTATGATATTTCTTAGCTATTTTATACCCAGAAAAACAAGCAGCTCTTCATAGCATAGGATAAACTCGGCACTCCTAAATCTTGCATAACTGTGCATTACTCTCATAATCTCTGTTCAAATCACAGTTTGCTGTTAAGGTTCCTCTTTACATTCTACATCAAATCTTTCCTCTGCCTGATCTTAACTTTGCCTAACTTTAGTAATCTGGGCTAAATATTTTATGTGATCTGTGTGTCTGACTTATCTTGGATAGAATATCTGCTTTTACATTCAAGACATTTTAGAACAACTGACTAATTTCTGAGAAGGACTTTAGGAATATTGCTTTGTCCATGTTAGGGGGCAAAATCAAACAATACAATCTTCCATTTGAAAAGCTTAACTACACCTGCTTTGGAGCAGAGACTTCAGATCTGGAGACAGGGTGTGGAGAGGTAGGTAGTTTGTCAGTTGCTCCTGTAATAGTGCTGCCCAAAGTTGGTTGCCTCTTAGCAAAGCAGCAATTTAATTCTTACCAGAGATTTTTGCAGTCGTAGCACTTACATTCCCCAAAGACCCGCTGACTGCACCAGCTCAAGCCAGGGAAGCTCATCTGGAGGCAGAACAAGACCTTTCCTAGTGCTGCAGATCAGCACCAGTGTATCTTGAGCATTTGAAATAAGAATGAAGTGAGAAAATTTCTCCCATCTGTGCTCGAAACAACACAACTGCTGGGCCCAACCTTCCTAGAAAACAGCATTTTGTAGTCAAACAGAATAAAAATTTGTTCCGCGGGCATAAATTGGGCCAAGAACTGTAGGAAGGGGTGAGAACACTAACATGGATAGAGCTGGTAAAGAGAGGGTACAGAGACTAGCTGGGACAAGCAGCCATGGCTAGGTGAGAGACCCAGCTGCAGGAGGGAAAAAAGGCTTCATTCTCCATCAGCACAGTAAGGACTGAGGCCTTATCTTCCCAGATATACTTATTACCCGCTTCCAAACTCCTCTTGGGTTGTTAAGAGCTTCTCCTTGACTGCCTGAGACACAGGGTGTATCACTGCTAAACAGTGAGAAATCCTTCCAACTCCCCTTAGCCCATGCTGGGAGCTCTGCCTCCAGGGTTCTCTGAAATGCTGCCAGAGCAGAAGCTGATGGATGACAGCCAGCAGCCAGGGCTACCTGGAGTTTGTGATCCCTGGCATGTGTCAGCCTACCTACAGTCTGGAAACTGCTCCCTATGCCAGCCAGGAGCCAACTGAAAATCACTGCTGTTGCAAGTCTCCCAAAGTAATCTCTGCTATAATTTTCATGTCTCCACAATAAATTGTAATGTCCTACCTTTATTTCTCTTCTGTTCCTCATAAGTAATTTTCTTGCAGGCTTGCAAAGGTATTTGACCAAATAGATACTCTAGAAAATTAAAAATGTGTATTCACAGATATTTAAATGCATCAAAATAGCCTCTTTACTCCATGACTCTAGAGTTCATTCAAGAAGTACAGACTTTTGAGACTTCAACTCACTGTTTAGGGGCCAGGCTTTTCAGTGTGCAATCCTAGCAAGAGGGTGCACAGTACTGTGGTTTCAGAGCAGCTGGTTGTGAAGATCTTCCACATTTCTCCTGTACAGTAGCATGAGACAGACATACGGCAATAATTAAAGTTATGCAGGAGTGACTACAGATATGACAGCTGTTAACTTAGATGATAAACTTTCTTGATGTTTGCTAATTTCAGATCAAAATATGTAACAAGATATTCGGGATAAGTCAGATGGAGGTAAAAGATGTCGGCCTTATCTCAAAGTCTTTTATATATTCTGGTTAGAAACCGCTTTCCAGTAACAACTCTATAAAACCCACAAAAGGGTGAACTTCAGAGCCTTCCTTCAAGGTACAAGGATGTTTAACTATGTGACAATCAAACTGAATCTATTTAGAATGTCTTTTGTTATTTCTGTTAAGTATGACACCTGTTCTCCTATATATGGGAAAATATTTCTCACAGACACCGGATTTTACAGCCATGTGAGACTTCAGTTAAAACCAGCATGGATGCTCTGATGAGATACCCTCGAGCCTTCTGTTCTCCAAGCTGAGCAACCACAACTCTCTCAGCCTTTCCTCATCTGTTAGATGTTCCACATCCACCTCAGGGAGCCTTCACCAGTATCTCTCCAGTATATTCAGGTCTCTTTTGTACTGGACAGCTCAAATCTGAACCCCACACTCCAGGTAAGGCATCGCCACTGCTTAGAAGAGGGAGATGATCGCATCCCTTGACCTGCTGGTAATGTTCCTCCTCTTCCACTGTCACAAAAGACAAAGATGGGCAGTTGTCACTAATGCTATAACTGATCACATGGTAGCTAGCATGGTATCCTGTCCTGTAGGCTGGCAGTCAACAGACTGGCCATTGGGACACCTCATGTGCCAGAGGAGAATGTACGTGATAGGTACATTTAAATGTACTTGCCAAATACACCCTACCATGGCATAGTGTAGTGATACCACCGGCACAAGTTGTGATCAGCTGGGGGAACTGAAAATACAAAAGGATTTTGGCATAGAGGTCTTAAATTCACTCCTTGCTTTTAACTGGACAGATTTTTATTTTTTTTTTTAATCTTGCTGTGGTCTCTGCCAGCTTGTAGCTATGAGAAGCAATATTTTTCCTCTCCTCTTTGAATGACCAAAGTGAGGGATGCTGTCAGCAAAAACTGATGGACTGAAGCTGATGTAAGCCAAGAAGAAAAACTCTCTGTCGTAGAAACAAAAGTTTTTCCATAATGAGGAAATTCTACCCTTTGCACAAATATCTGCATGAAGAATTTTGTTTATTGCCCACATAAGCCAGCAGGGTGACATCCTCATATTCTGGGCTGCTTTTTCAAGTGATAGAGTGATGGCAGTTGGAAAATTAATTATTAAAATTATTTAAAATTATTATAACATTATATATTGTTATAAATATATTTAAAACAGTACATTTCCCCTCCACCCAGCCACTTCGCATCTTCCTGTACTTCCCATGTCTTGGGAGGCAGAGCTATCTGAGGAAGCCTCTCTACTTTGCATTTACCCATGGAGAAAGATGACTGACAGAGCAGGACTCATGCTCCTGTCTAGCCTACGGGAAGTGATCCCTTAAGCAAAGGGATTTCCTTCTCTCTTCAGGCCTGCTCAGTCCTTGCTGTTGGGGTGCCCAAAATACAGCCTCTCATGGTAAACTAATTCTTGCCATTGATATAAGTGCCCTTCCATGGAGATTGATGCAATACACACCCACACAATGCTGTAGCGCAGATGAGGTTTTATTTTTCCTCCATAGGACTCGATCTAGCCTTTTGTCCTGGTAATATCTATATTATTCACTTCCTGTATTAACCAAAAGAGAAGGACCTGGTGAGTCTCTGATTCTGGAATCTAGCCCCTTCATTTAACTCTGTGAGGAGGAAGATTTTTGGTAAGGAGGACCGTAAGACCTCTGCTTTGCCACTTTAGATAAAGGGATTGCTGCCCCAAATCCATACCATGAGCACATGGGTTCCTTTTTGAAAGCTTTACTCATGCTGAACAAGAGAGTCATCAGTGAAGGCTGAGAGTGGGTACCTTCTCTTTACATTGTTCTCAGAGCTTAAATTTTGGTATGACAGAGCCCTACCTCAGATGGAAATCACCTGAAATACGGAATTATATGTGGAGGCTGCGAACTTGTCCCCTGTCACCAAATAAATGAAATGACTCACTCTCTGGGTGTTACACAGCTGGCTTCTTAGTGCACAAGTCACATTGTAAGACACCGAGATCACAGGATCAGACTCTGAGGTCTATCATGTGAAGTCTCCTAGTCTAAACCATGAGGTTGTGTAAGTCCAGGGCACTCCACGGGGGAAATGAAATCTCACAGCCTTGAGCCACCTCAAGATCTGAGAGGACAGCTCTGCAGCACTCAGCACATAATAGTTCAGGGGGAGGATGTATAACACAATGATCCACCTGGCTATAAAGCTGCAGTCATTCTGCTGCTTGACTGCCTCTTGGCACATGCCCAGGAACAAAGCCGATGGCCCCTGAGCTGGGCCAGCCACGCTTTTCCCTGCTCCTGGAGACAGGTAATGCACAGCAGCCGCCCAGACAGCTAGAGGCAGCTCTCACGAGTGCCTTGTGATGGCCACAAGTACCCAGCCACGTCCCAGGGGGGCAATGGGGTGCACTATGCACCAGACCCCACCCCACCCCTGGCATTGCTGCACACACCTGCACACACAAGGAGGGCAGCAAATTTTCCGTAAAACCTGTCCCAACAGCTGTGCACCACTCAGGAATCCCCATCACCTTTACATGCAGTGAATGCCACTCAGATGCCAAGTATTCATTTTGATAGGGATGATTTTCATCAGTGAGGGCAACAGGTCTCATCTGGGAAAACCTTCTCCTTGTCACTGTGCCTGCAGCTCATTTCGGCAATGGCACTCTCCATGAGGGAGAGAAACGTGTCATTTCTCAGGGAGTGCCTCCAGGGCTCAGCAGGCCTACAGGCGTAGAGCACATGCCGAATGCACCAACCTTCCCAGCCCTTGGGCCCCAAGGAGCATTTCTCTGTGTACTGCTGCCTGGACTCACACATCACCCCTGGTCCCTAAACTCTCCCTGCTGCCTTCACTGGGAGGACAAAAAGAAAAGACTCTGGGGACCAGAATGCTTCAAAAATAGAAGTGCCCCCCAAAAAAGGCTACTCAGATATTCATCACTGTGCAGATCTTGAAAATTATACCCAGGCATCACATACACCATGGGAGTAGAGGAAGGATGATCTTTCCTGAATTTGGCTTTTTTTGTGAATAGGGATTTCTTCCACCCCAAGGAGATTGGGGAAAGGTGATTGCTACAGCTACAGCCACTCCACAGTGTAAAACAGGTCAGAGACGGTCCTGCAGTCCTGAGGCAGGTCTTTATGACTGAATTGCCGAAATTTCTGGCCCTGCTTCCACTCCCCACTTTGTACGACTGTCCACATCCTGACTGCTCCCTGGGAACAGCCTGTTAGATACCATCCTGGGAGACTGAGAGCATGCACAGATGGAAGGAAGTGTGTGGGCAGACAAGGAGTCAGAGCTTTGACATGTGCCCTGCCTCCTGGAGAAGACACCGCTGTGGCTCTCTGCTCTCCCAGTCCTGGGACTAGCAGAGACATTTTGTGCCACATTCAGCCACTCTACTCTGCATTCTCCAATAGGCTTGGATACCCGGTGCAGTCATCCCAAGCCCAAAAGATCAACGCAGTGGTTGTTCATCCACATGGAGATTACCCCAACATTCCTCCATGATCCACAGGTGATTGTTTTACTCAGGTTGGTGGATCACCTGTGATCCTGCAACCCTTTTACAAGGGCTTTAAACTCTGATATATTTTTATGAAAGAAGAAATAAAAATTAATTAACAAGGAAAAGTCTCATCTTTGTCATAACATCCAAAAATCCCAAGAAACATTTTTCCTAGAATCTAAAGAAAAAATAAAGTGTAAAAGGTTATAAACCTTTAAATCTGAGTTTGGACTGTAAGGAGGCCAAAAGCTAGCCAGACTGGAGCAGTTGGGAAGCCCTGCAGCCCTTGGAGAAAAGAGCACAAAGCTGCCATTCCCTCTACTGTACCAGAGCTGCCTTCTGACACTGTTTTCGGGAACTTGCCAGCTCATTTTCTAACTTGTTTGTGAGACATCAACAGCCTCAAATTACAGCAGTCTGAACAGCCCAGTAAATATTTACACAAACCTGCTGGTGATGGTTTGAGCTGACATGCGTTACCTTTTGTGTTGGGGGGAGGCTATATTTACAGCCAACCAGCTAATGAACATGATCCCAGCCATGGTTTAATACAGATGGCTCTTTCAGCATTTGCGGCTTTCAAGTTACAGAGAGCACAAACTTCAATAGCCTTCGTTAGAAGGCTCCGTCTCAGCTCTCTCCGTTTTGTTTACAACCAGTCTCTCTTTGTGCAGTCAAGGGTTGACTAATGTTCAGCTGTTTGCAGCCAGTAATGTGGTTGTGTAGGACAGGGCTTGTTTCTTCTCTTTTTTTCTTTTTTCTTTTTTTTTTTTTTCCTTTTGACATCGATGGCTTTTATTTTAAGCTTATAATGAATGCAATTTCTGCAACATAGATCCATTTTTGCCTGAGTGGCATTTCTCCAGGCTGTCTCACAGGCCTGGAGCCTTGTGTGGAGGGAGTGTGGAAGGGGACAGGAAGCCATGCCCAGACATGGACTCTGGCTGTGTGGCTCAGTGCGGGGCTGGACGCCACTCCTTCCCAAGGCCACCCCTCTGAGACACATTTTATTGACACCCAGGTCTCACTGGCAACTCTGTATTCCAGACTGCCCTAAGGAAGATGACTAAGAAACTTGTAGTTTATGCAATCAGTATTTATTGTAACAGCACACTTTTTATATCTTCTTTTTTAGCCATAATCTAAACCATTGGCTGACAGTATCTCCGTTTTTTGCAGCTCTACATCAAAGAAGTATTTTAGATAAATGAGATAGAAAAACAGGAGGGTGAGGAAACTAGGAATTTAGACTATTATTCTGACAATTATTTCACATTGGTTGGCTATGATAGAAGCACAGATAACCTTTTTCTTTACTGTTATCACATTTACAAAACCCCAGACTCTAAGAAACTCACTGATTCAAGACTACCTGTACTTAGTGAGTCAACAGTCCCCAGTAGCAGACAGTCTGACAAATGCTCTGTGGTTGAGATGACTAATTTTAGACCACACTGCACAATGCCACAGTTTTAAACCTACACTACTCTAAAACTAAATGCAGGTGAGGAATTCTGAATGATTAGACATAGCTGGTTTTAGAAAAATTTCTTGTATTGTGTAAGGATCTTATGGGCTGGTGGAATCTAATGTGTCAGACAAAATCCCGCCAAACCAAAGACAAACTCCAGTTTTCAAGTCACTGCACTCTCGACATATGGAGATCTCTCTTGACAGCAGGTCTGACAAACCACAGAAAATCTATTTGGTCAAATATCTCTCCTGAGAAAGAACAAAGGTACCAGCATCCTGAAAATATCTGACCTTTGCTAGCTTGGCCTTGGAAGTTCCCTCACAAATCTGGTGAAAATACAACAAAAAGATAGCTCAGAGAGATTTAAGACTGCATATAGCTGATCTGAAATCATTAATGGAAAAGGTCATCTTTTCAGGAGAAGATATGGCCAGTTCTCAAATGATGGGCTGCTCTTTACCTCCAAAACAAGAAGCTCTTCCCATTGAAAGCATCACCATTTCACTGCTATCATTGAGTGAAAACATCTGATATTCCCAGGTGGAGCAGGATCCCACAGTATTGGCAACTGTCATTGAGTTTTGAAATAAAGACAGGTGAAAAGGCAGGTGACAATGGCTGGAGTAGGAACTTGATCTCAATCTGCCCTTTCTGATAAAGGTCAGGTCTGTTCTTTTAAGCTCCATGCTGGACCAGACTCCAATATCTATACTGAACATTTTGCTCCATCAAATCTCTTCCTGGGATGGTTACACAGCATGAGTATTACACCTCACAAAATCAGCATCATTTAGTCAAATGCTTTCAGAGAAGAAAAGCCTTGTAAACAACAGAGTTACTTAGGAGTATTTTGACAAAACATTTGTTACCAGAACACAGTCTGTTAAGAGCTGTTCACAGAATAACAGAGTTGCTGGCAAATATCCTAAAATGAAACTTTTAGGGGGAATTTTTGTTTTTACATAAACATATTTAGAGTGAGATCTGGAGTTCCAGAGTCTGATAAAAAGGAAAAAAGCTGATTAAAATAAAATACTATCAAATGTTGTAAGGAAAATATTTGTCCCAAATAGAGCTGGTTATTTTTTCCTATCTTTTCTTGCTCATGAACATTCAGATTCATGCTTTCATTTACCTCGGCTAGGAAACACCAGGTCTTGAGATCTGTCACAGAATAAGAAGCATGTCTTTGGGCCAGGCCTCCTGCAGCTACATGTGTCTGTGTAGAAACTGCCTGCTTCACATTTCCCCCTGCCCTTTGTGTGTTGTTTGTCTGCTTCAATGATAAATACTCCAGGATAGGCAACTAATTGCTATGTACATCTGTCAGGCACCTGCCACACTCTTTTCCTTGCCTCAGGATGTTCTTCCACAACAATTATTCAATGATACATGAGAATGAAGTATCTCTGAAAGGAAAGCATGTGGTCCTAGGAGACCACGTCACCTATGCTCATGTCTGTTTGCCAAAAGGGATTGGTTCCTGAGTTTGTAGAGAAGATGGTAATTGTGGCTGCTTATCCAAATTTGGGATGGATGCAGGGATATCCTGTGAGAAGGCTTCAAAATGTTTCTGAATTATTGCATCCAATGAGATATTAGTGTAGATGATGCTAGGGAGAGAAGAACAGGACTGCACTAGAAGATGCTCTTTCAGCCTTTTTCTCATTCCACTGTTGTTTTCCCTCTTTGACTGGTGGTGTAGCTGGTTGAGAACTTCCCACTTTGCTTTTCTGAAGAAATATCCCATTTTGTGAAATCTCTGATTTGCTGACTTTCTCCCACTGCTAGGGTTTGTACCAGCAGGTCTGTGGGCACTACATATGAGATAAATCCCTCCCTGAACCCTTCCTCACACGGACTGCTTGTTGGCCACCCAGGCAGGCTATGACACGCATGGGAATTATGTACCTGAGTGTTTATCCAGGCTGTACCCAGACATGTCACTCAGATGTATTGATTTTAGAATTACTGAAGAAACTGCTTGTGATCTGGGAAGTCCCTTTTCAGTCTTTGGGAAGAGCCCTGTGTTTTTAGGCAAGCAGTTCCTGGCATGAGACAAAGTAGAAATTTCCTGGGTTCAAACAATTCTATTACCTCATTCTAATGACAATGTGCTAGTTCTTCGTGTGTCTCTGGAAGTGGTCAAAGGCCATAAAGGAGAAAATGCATCTCCGCCAAGGACATGTGTAAGGTCCAACCTCAACCAGCATAAGTTTGCTATGGATGCAATAAGCCCCTTCTGCTCTCGTTCAATTGTTGCTCTGGAGGGGCTGTGACCCAAACTTGCTGCACTGGAGCTGTTAGCTAGGTCTGGAAAAGGGAAAGACACCAGAGCCTAAAGCAGTCCTAAGAGCAGTACTGAGCCAGGTGAAAGCCCAGTCTGTACCACACAAAAGCAAATGTAAGGACCTGGAAACTGAGTATCACACTTTTTCCATGAACAGAATTAAAAGTTTATGCAGGGATATCATTACTACTACTTATGGTTAGAGTTGTTAAGCATATTATAAAAACTTGTGGAGTAATCTAGGGTGTAAGAATTCTGCTCATAGTGTAAACCAAAAAATAACTCATATGCATTCAGACAAAGTTAAAACTCATGCAATGATAAAGTGGGCTGTTGATACATCCTTCTCTATAAATAGAGCAGCGTCACTTAAAATTCAGGGATGTTTTTGACATTTGATTTTATTCTTTTACATAATCTCCTTCTACAGAATTTGGACGCAACTGCTCCCAATTTTTAATCAACTCTTTAATCCATCTTCATGACCACGTACAAAATAAGCCATTGAAGAGGGAACCACAGTGATGGCAATTTGGCTTGGCTGAGCTGAAATGGACAACATGCGTGTCCCAGATGTCTTCAAAAAAAATACATTCTGATTAAGGAGCAGTGGGAACATTTTCCAAGGACATTTGTGTGCCTTTTATAGATTTATAAGGCAGATGCTGCTCCTTGAAAGCATCTGCCTCACAGACCTTTTTTCCCTCTCTACTCAGATGTATAGGGATTAAACTTCTGCGAAATGGTGAGTCCGTTGCGGTTTCATGTACATGCTAAGCCCAGTTTTGCCACCTTCACAATGAATGATAGCCTTGCTGAAGAGCTTGAAGAGGAGGGGGTTGGCTCCTCACCTCACAAAGAATCTGGGCATGGGAAGATGCCAGAAAAGAGTGAGATCTGTGGAAAGGACTCTCCTGTATTCATACACAGTACCTAGAGTCCATCTATGAACAGAAGAGGGACTGTTCGAAATTCTCCACCACTGTTGCAGGATTGCTGTTTTGCATTTTATGAGACCCATTATCTTCTGTATTTGATCAGGCTGTGTTCTTGTCTGAGATTAAGTAACCAACCACCTAAGCAGCTAACTAGCTCCTGAAATGTGTTGGCTTTTAACACCACTGCAGAGTGTCTAGAGGAAACTCTGCTGTGCAGCCACAAGTACCCTATTGAGATCAATTCCAGCACACAGACCACAAGACTGGAGCAGTTCCTCAGGACCTTCTTGGTACACTGGCCTTGAGGGAACCTCTAAGGAATGATAGAATGACAAGGCAGTCTTATGAAAATACTTAACTCCTCCACAGTACAGTGCATTTATAGCTGCTCAAAGCACATAAATGTTGCTGTCTGTTTTCCTTGGACACATCAACTTTTTATTGTCTGGGGATTTACACTGCAGTGTAATGCAATGCCTTGTGAACCCTGCAGGATCAGGGTGCAGTGCAGGAGGTCAGAGGGAATAAGCTTCTAGGAATAATCATGGGATAAGCAGCTCTGCAACTGCCCATTTTACAGCCCAATGCCACACACACAGCTCTTACTGGTGATGGAAAAGTGATGTATGTGTCCTCTTTGGGGTGCCAGAGCAGTTCTGTTGGGGTAGAACATGCTAAGTGAGGAAACTTCACATCCCTGGGGTGGCCAAGGGACTGGCAAGCAGTGTGAGAGCATTGCAGGAGTCAGCATCGCAGCACACGTAACTTAACCTAAGGTGTTAGCAACAAAATCACCAAGAGTGCAGAGTCACAGAGCAGCTCAGTTTGGAAGATGGGTTAAAGATCCCCTGTTCTGCCCACCAAGGCACATTACCTTCCCATTTGTGTGCTTCAGCTGAGCAGAGACAGCTAGCAGGGCCTGTCATGAGCAGTGCAGGGTGCAGCAGCCGTTGATCTGAAGAACATGGTTGTGCTTGCTGAGACTACTGAGGACTCAGTAGTCTGGGAACCAAGACTCAGCGATGACAGCTTCCTGCAGACACTTGTCAGGCACAGGCACATTTCTGTGTATTTATGGACACTAGTGTGGGCCTCGTCTCAGGAAGGACCCAGAACTGCTGTGGCAGGGACACTAAGTGCTTGGCAGAGTGCATTGGAGAGGGTGAAATCGTGTCTGTCAGTGCCCAGCTTCGCCCTGGCTGCAGCAATTTAGCAAACGTTCCTGTTCCGAACATCAGGCATGCTCAGAGACTCTTGTACTCTTGGATTTCAAATAGACTGGGAGCATCAACTGTCTCAAAAGAAGAAATTGCTTTAAATATAATAGTCCTTCTGCTCTAAAAGTCACACAGAAAACCACGCAAGCATCTGTATTTAATCTACACATCAGTCTGACAGATTGATTAAAAAAACCCAAAACACAAAATGAATAACATTGCTTTGCCTGAAGAATATTCATGTGATCAAAGAGTGGATTTTAAGTCAAGTGCAGGGATCAAATGGTACCAAATTCCAGTGTATGGGGATTAGGACAATTCAGTCTTACTTCTTCAACTCCTTTTCCAGTCCTCCTACCCATCTAGCAAAAAAAGATGTGCTGTTCCCCTCAGTGCTTTTTTACTCATAAGAGAGCAAATTCAGCTATTTGATCCCAACTCAGAGCTACTGGGTTCATTCCCACTTCTGCAGAGACCTCCCCTGTGAATTGACATGTTCCAGTTGGGCTCTGTAGCTGCTGGAGATGGTGCCCCACCGCAGAGCCCTGCCACACTTTGGAAAGTCTGTGTCTCGTTAGGAAGCAGTGGGGCTGGTGATGCCACATGGATGCTGGTGTAACACTCCCTGTGCCCTGCGGTTCTGCCTCTGGTTTCTCTGTGCTATAGACACAACACAGGTCAGAGGGGTGTTCCTCAGAACAAGGCGCAGCTACACACGAGAGCAAACTCATGACTTCACCCTCAACAGTACTGTTTCTTGCATCTAAAAAAGAGATGTTTTTATACTTCTGTGGCCCAAGGTGGCTCTGGGACCTTTTCTGAGGTGTTTGTTGGCTCTGAATGAACTGTTTCTGAATGGTCCATTAAAAATGGACACAAGTACCTGTGGAAGCTCTCACTATTAATGTTCTCTAGCCAAGGCTGATGGTCACTTGTAATGGCTGCCTACAGGATATGGCAAAACTCTTCCCAGAAAAATATTCCTTGCCTTTCCCAGCCTTTCATCTTTGCTTTACCACTAACTCTTACATATGCATGCATTCCAGTTAGTGATGACCATTTTGCCTTTCAAACTAAGAGGAAGTACTACTACCTGTGGAAATTGCTGCCTTGAAGATAGCGGTGTGTGCTGTTGGTAGGACACCTTGCAGCTGTCTTTGGTGGTGTTTGGAAGATGTAGAAAGCCTGGGGGCACATTCAGTCTGCTGTGACAGCTGGAGGTTACTTTTGTCCTCCTGTACAAGGCAAATGTGGTTTTTCTTTTTTATTTTTTAGAGTGGGGAGGAGGTGGGGGTGCCTCCTGCAGTTTTTCTTGGTAGCTGAATTTTACACACTTGAAGCAAGAAAGTCTGTTCATGCTGCAGTTCCACTTCTTACAGTCCTATCCCAGACTTATTCCCATTGCCTCACCAGGTACTGCTGTTTTACTGGCCCCCTCTAAGTTAAGACAACCTCTGAGGAATGGACCTCAACAAGTGACTGCAAGGAGGTCACTACTTTGCTACTTTCAGTCTCACCTCTCCATAAAATACAACCTCTGATGTTTCCTTCACAAGCTCCTTAGGGCAGGAACAAACTCTTACTCTTTGCACAGCATTGGGCAACTCGAGACCAGGGCCACCTGGGACAGCTGTCTGCAACACAACATAAATTATGGAGGTTTCACTACCAGGGTAAGAGGGTAGAATTTTCCTCTGAACATTCAGGATCTCTGGTTTTGTAGCACCCAGCAAGCAGCTCGAATCTGTGGACAATGTGATTAATCTAATTCCCTCTGAGGACAAAACTGCTGCCAAGGATGATGGGAGCAGGAGTTTGAACTTGTTGAGTTCAGGGGATTCCCTTCCCTTCTTAGCTCTTCTTCGTCTAGGTAGCAGCAGCAAATTTTTGTGAATTGGAAAAGTCCCAGGGCAGCCTAGTTTCCAGTTCCTGCCTTCCCTGAGGCTCAGTGTATGATGCAGAGAAGGAAGAGGTCATGGAGGGGAGGGAAGGGTGCCGTGGCTGCTGACACACAAAACACTGCAAATTTCCACCCACCCGGGGCTTGCCAAAAGGAACTGCTTGAATCAGGAAGTTGGGCAATGCGTGGAAACATGCTTCCCCTCACTCCACACTTCTGAATAGAGTTGTCATAACTCTTTATTTTTAAACTCCTTTGCTTTCTCTCTGCTCTGTCCAAGGCATCTCTTCCTCTCCAGGAGAGAAATAGCAATGCATATGAGAACTCCACCACCCTGCAACCACAAGAACTGTCTGAATTCAGGAAAGTCAGTCATTTCTCTCCAGTAGGATGCGGAGAGAAAAGAACTGAGTTCCCAAGTACTGCTCAGGGCCCTTCCCACAACAGAGATGCTGTTCCCAACACATATAAGAGCTATTCTTGCCATGTACAGTCAAGTCTCTAGTCATTAATAACTAGAGTGATCTGTTTCATGCCAAATTCAAACATTTGTCCTCCATCTGACCTGGAACTAAAGGAGTATCTTTCCCAAGTGTCTGGGGGAGCAGTAATAAGGAAGGGTTTGGTCAGAGCTGCAAAAACCCACGTTCAAATTCCTGTGCTGCTGGCTCTGGGGCAAAGTTCCTTTCTCTTAAATTACTCCTCACAGGAGAAATTAAGGATTTCTGCCTGGACTTCCCACCACCACCATCAGCATCATAACCAACCACAAGCAAGCAAAATGAGAGGCTTCCTCTTCCTCCCTGTCACCACAACAGTCACAGCATCTCATAGCTAGAAGGATGGGGAAATTCTCATCTGATGAGGAAAGACAAGAGGTTGAAAACTGAAAGCTGAACCTGCACCTTCTTGGTTAGTTGTGCCATACTGGATGTCTCTTCATGGAGAAGTAGGGAACAGCATGCTTCCATTCTTCAGAGTAAAATGGCATATGAAACCAGCAGGAACAATCAATTATTTTCAAGAGCATCAGCCAGCAAGACTTGAAAGTGAACACAGAACTTGTCTCCCTCCAAACTCCTTGGAATCTCTCCTACCCCTCTTTCACTCCAGACCTCAGCCCTTGCCCTCCAGAACATCCTGAGCAAACAGCTGAGCTTTCCTGTGCAGTGAGTCATGGGATGGAGCACAATAGCGAATACAAAGCAATGGATCAGGAAATGTTTCATGTAAGATGGGGGAAGGAGGGAAGCAGGGCAAAAGTGAATGGAAGGTAGAAAGAAAAGCATCAAGTAATACAGAGAAACTCTGACCCAAATGGGAATTGAACAGAAGAGCCTACAAAAAAATAATAACCAAAAGTAATGGAAATGCATTAGGAAGTGTTGAAGTGCTGCAATGGAGCAGAAGAGGACAGTGGGAGAGCAGTTATACAATGCTGTGAGGTCATTGTAGGCAGAGGGTGAAGGCATTCAGGGCAGATAGAGGGTGAGGCAGGACTGTGCAGATGAGCAATGGCCAGGGTAGCAGGGCAGCCAGCGGGCAGGCAGGCAGAACTGCTCCCTGGATGGAGTGAAGGACCGGGCAGCTTCCTTGGTAGGGAGTTGGCTGAGCATTCACCATAACAAGGATGCATATCTTTTTATGAATGCTTTCAAAAGTGAAAAAGCATCATGTCCACTTCAGACATGATGGATGTTGTCAAAGAAATGTATCAGAACCCAGAGAACCCAGAGAAACAGAGCTGTATCCAGCACAGAAGTCAAAGCATGCCATGTGAAGATAGCTCTCCTTCATTATTTACAGTTATTTACACCTGTTCAAAGGGGCAACAAATATTACTGAAATCAAACAGCACTTTGGACTGGAAGTATTTTAAGTACATCCCACTTAGCCATTTTGACCTGGGACTGATGACAAGCCCAGGGGCTGCACAGGAGGGAATTAGAAGATCCCTGCTGGTTCCAAAAGCTGGGTGTCCCCAAGACGAGATATGCCTGCACATGAGATAGGGGCATTTGGTGTAGTCAGGAAAAGCAATGACCCATTTAACACCACTTGGTGCTGGCCAAGGGGGCAGTGAGCTGGACAGTGTGCTGTTCTGCCCAGCACAGTCATCTCACCCTCCCAGCCCACAGCTGCCACACTGTGTGCTTTATCTGCCACATCTGTCTGGCTGCCAACAGCCAGACCTTCAGCCACAGAAAATCAGCTCTGCTTTGCTCAAATCCACGAGCCTAGGGAGCTATTCCAGTTCACCCAGGATGAGGCCTCTGGCGAACAGAAGGGGTGTCCTGATTAGTACACTCTGACCTGACCCCTGACTTGGTCTCTGAAAGCAGATGAAGTACAAATAATAGTGTTGCTGGATTGGTTATCAGCAGCTCACTCAGGGATGCACAAAAGTCTTCTAGACTTCTCCCTCTTGCTTTAAACCAAATGTGTATCAAGCAGGGATCACCCTGGGATAACTCCAGTGTTGCTGCTACTGTGCTAATGACCAGTGCCACAATGCAGCCAAAATCCCTGCAGCCCCATCATCACAAAAAAAACAACCCTGCACAATTTCAGTCCCATCATGGGAATAAGGGACAGAATAAACCCAAGGAAAATAACATCTTGCAGAAATTAAAAGCAGAAATAATTAAAGTCCAGAGCAGCAAACTTTCCAAATTATCTCTTTCTCATTCATCTTTCTTCTAAAACACAAATACAAAACTTCAATTTGTTGAATTTTGGCAAATTACTGTATTTGGGGGCTTGGACTTTTAAACCCAGATTTTCTGCTTTCTCTCTCTCTTTTTTTTTTTTTTTTTTTTTTTTTTTTTCCAATGTACCTAGTTTGTCCCAAGGTAAGTCCATTGACATACAGGGAGCTGCTGACAGCTCACACCAGGACATCTGAAGTAGTCACCACATCCTTCTGGATCACCCAAGGTGGTGCTCACTTTTGCATCCAGGCAGTGGCACAGCAGGAATCAGTTAAGTGTGTAAGCCTAGGGCTGCAGCCAGTGAGACTGGCAGTAAGTCACTCACCTTTGCTTTACTTCCAGCTCTGGGACTGTCCTCTAATTGCCCTCAGGGCAATGGGCTATTCCTCAGCAAGCCTCCAGTCAGGCCCCACAGGGAGTTTGCAACCTTCCGTGCTAAGATCTGATCCCTTCTCTTCTGTTTGGAGATGTGGGCTTTCCACAAGGCCAAATCAGAGAAAAAGGGCATAAGAGTCCAAGCAGAACTGTGTTTAAGTGATAAATCTGGCTCCATATTGCTCCAAGTGAAGGTATTTGGAACTAGGAGTTGTGGTTCAAGCCCATCTCCAATTCCTTTAAAATACGTGACACAATCTTGTGAGTCTTTCATGCTAAACACCACTCTCAGGGCTCTCAGTTAATGGCTTTTCTTTCCTACTCACAGCTCCCTCTCATCTCTGCAGCTTTTCACTGTGCAGTGCCAGAGCCATAAAGATCGTACTGTAAGGGGGCCCCTCAGCCTTTATCTTGCATATCACGACATCATGATTCAAATGTTACAGCACTGCAACACAAATGTAACATCAATGTACATCCCATAACAGGCCCTAATCTGTCCCAGATTTGGTTCAGTGCTCACTTGCTCAGATCTCCTTGGACCACACATCGTGTGCCACTGTTTGTGTTCAGCATAAACGAAGCATCAGTGTGGAAATCTCATCAGCACAACAACAGTATGGTCGGATCAAGAGGAGCTAGCAGGAAGCCACTCTGCCATCTTTCCACAAGACTTGCAATGAGAGCATTTTATACCCATGGTAGGTACCTCAGAGGCACTGGAGCTCCAGTTTGCAAAGGCGTTGGCTGCACCCGCCCAGGACAGCCCAAGCACGCAGTGCAGCAGGGGCTGTATTCCCAGCCACTGCCGAGAGATGCCTGGCCTTGCACGGAGTGGCCAGGTCATGGGAGAGCTCACAGGCTGGGCCTGAGCTGGTCCTACTGCTGCTTCCTGAGAGCCCAGAGGTGATGTCATCCCTGGAGAGCAGCAGCAGGAGCCTCAGGGCCCAGCACCGCCTTCCCGGGAATGTGGCAGGCACCCTCCATTCATCTGCCATCTGAGCCCCTTTTCCAATCTGTTGCTAAACTGTCCTTTTGACAGGAGAGAGCAGGAAGCCGTTCCCAGGTGAGCTCTTTCTTGTCCTTACCTCCTTTTTTGATTGTAGGGAAACCAATAACAGCCAGCACATCCACTCCTGCATTCTCAGGCATTGTTCATTTTATTGGGAGAAAAACTCTTTCTGTGCAAAATATTGCAAAGAACATCACCTCTATAGTAATATTTACATCAACGAATATTACAGAGCAAGGAAAGAAAATTAAAGAACAAAACAACAAACCCTCCATCTTGATCACAGCTGCTGTGAAAGGCACTCAGCAGTGCTGGAAAGCTTCCTCCCATCCAAATATTGATCGCTGGAAACATTCCCTGCTCATGACATTCAGTTTTGAAAGGGCAAATGCTTTGAAAATACAATAGACTGAACAATTTTTCTTTCTTTTCTTCATTCTCCTTTTGGACTAAATGGAGTTTGACAGATTTTTTTAAATTAAACAACATGAAGTCCACAGTATAGCTATATATGTTGCAATATGTGTTATATATTTGTTCTGCCTTGCACATTCAGTGCTCAGGCAATACTCAATATCACTAAGATAAATCCAGAGCAACCACATTATTCTTCTGTGGCTTTGACATGACCCTGTATGTGGTTTGCCCATCTAACAAGAGAAGCAAACCATGTGTTTGAGCAAAAACATGCTGAATCAGGGAAGCTTATGTTATTGTTAGGAATAAGAAATTGTGTTGTGGAAATACAGCCTGGAGACTCTCATTCCCTCCTGGCAGTTGTTATCCCATGCACTTGCATAACTTCTTGTCTCAAAACATTGTGTGATTCCAAAGGCTCCGGAAGCTTTGGGACAAACATGGACTTGCTAATGTTGGTTTTGCAAACATCATGCAAAGCTGGCTGGTTTTGCACACAAAACTGGATAAAACAAAGTAAGTTTACCTCGTGTCAGATATTCTCAGAATAACTACATTTTATTCAAAGTGTAGTTGTTCATCTGGTAAGTTGACTGTCTGTGTTCAAACATGAGGTTCACTTGCAAGCAATGCAGAGTGAGATCCCCAAAGTGAAAGAGCACACATGTTGGTGGGCAACACTTTGGGCACGGGATGCCAGAGTGGGAGAACTCCGTCCTTATGGACAAAAAGTCTTGAAACCCCTCAGTGTATCAATCAGGTACCATTGCCTGGGACACTGCACAAGGAGCACTGCCTGCTGCAGTGGCAGTAAGAGCTGAAGGGAGTGTTCGTGGCCCACCAGGAACATCTGGTGTGTCAATTAGCACCAGCATTTGGGCTTGCCTAATATTACTGCGTGTATGCAACTGCCTGTGGAGAAGGAAGAAAGCCAAATGTTCATGGCTAATTCCACCTGCTGGAATTACCTTTCACATTGTCGTGTCTTTCACATTTGTTACCTCTTCTTCAGCTTTAGGTCCTCTTGTTTATGACTCGGTTTCCTAGAGAAATTTAAATTCCTAACCTCTTTGGAGCAGAAATTTTGGGGTATGGGTATTCATTGAGACAGCATATCTTGATAACAAAGGTTAATCTGACCAATTTGACTATCCAGATGCAGAAATGTCATCTCTCTTGTCCCCTCCTACAAACGTAGAAGAGCAGCAAATTTGGAGACAGGTTGGTTGGCTCAAGTGAGGGCCAAGGCCACCAGCTCCAGGGAAAGGGTAAACTTTGGTGTGGTCCATGCCCCTCTCTGTCATGCAATCAGAGCCCTTGACCAGAGCATGCCTTCAGCCCAAGAGATGGCAGTTTCTGGTCAAGAAACAATGAAGTTCAGTTCTCCAAAGGGAAGCGCCTCTGCTTATTCTTTCCTGTAAGGAGTTTTGATATACCATGGTGTAGATGAGAAGCATGTATAGGAAATTAGATATATGACATCCTGTGAGTATTTTAAAGTCTCCTGCTAATTTTAGGTTCTACTGTCCTCCTTTTCCCGCTAGCAGGAGGATTAATCTTTCTTCCTGCAACCCTGTGAGGACCAGCACTCATTTTCCAAAACTATACCTCAGCCCCAGCTGGGCTTTAACAGCTATCTAAGTAATTGGGACACCAGTTTGCCAGCTCAAAAGGAATTATTTTGTGCTGTACAAAAATTAAAAGTTTCCATTTTCTGAGACAATTAAAGAAAATAGACAAAGCTGTCTTTAGGCTATGGGCAATGTGGATAGCCTATTAAATGTTATGGAAACTCTTTAAAGGAAAGCATTGTTTCCAACTGAAAACTCAAATTACTCCTTTCAAAAAAGATCACAGTGAATTTTCTTCTCTAAAAGCTAGATTCTTCTCTGAAAAACTAATGCAGATTAATTGAATTCAATTTCAGAAATAGCTCCAGACCCCACCTCCCAGCATAACTGCCTCTATACCTATTTTCTTGCCATCTGAAATCTTCTGCCACCTCCAGCTCTAGGTTATACAATCCCCACCCTAAGAATGCATTTGAGGGAGGTTGCATTATCAGAGTGGAGATACACGTTTTGCTGTCAGTCACTCCCCAGCTCTGTGATTTGCTGCTTGTATCTATCCCCCAGCTCTCTTCCAGTACTCCCAAGCTGATCCTGCTGTTGTGGACTGAGGAAATCCTGGTCTCCTCTGTGCCACCATTTTGGTTCGCCATCCTATTTGTCCATTGGGGTGAGGCTCCAGGTGCCAGACACAGGGAACAGATATGGAGCAGCTACAGGTTCTGCAATCCTGTGAATGCTTAAGGTCTCTCTTGCATTTCTCAAGCCCTCATGCCAGAGAAAAGGGCCATCTGTGGATTTTGGCACATATTGAGTTCAGGCCTGGATTCCTTTCTACATGGAGGTTTTTATCTAACCCAGACCAATAAATAACTGTCAGATTAAGCACGGCCATGCAAATGTTACTGTACTCAAATTGTAAAAGCTCCCTTTTATATGGGTGCCTTCTGAAATGAGGCAACCCTTCCCAGCCCTCAGTTACGCTTAGCCCTTCTCTAATCACCCCGTTTTGGATGCGCAGCTTGCTGTGAAAGACAAATGACGGGAGCTATTAAACTCTGTCTCGTTGTGAGCATGCCCAGCGGTAACATTGCAATTACAGACAGGAGAGCAGTTTGCTGGGGACTGAGGGCTGGGCAAGGACGGCTGGTCTCCAGTAGCACTGCACCTGCAGATCAGCCCAGAACAGGACGAGTCAGGCAGGCAGGAGACACAGAGGAGCATTTCATGACATCTGACTGTTCTGTGAGGTGGCCACTGCCCTCTGAGGGCAGCTTGCACTGTGACTGCACCACTCTGCACTCCCTGCAGCATGGAGTGAGTGCCTCGACAGACACCCAGGAACACTCAGGGGCACCCAGTGGCGTGTCCAGGCTGGGTGGCAAAGCTGCCAAAGGTATCAGGATGTCTAGTCTCCATTAGAACTCTTTCAGTCATTTCTGAAAAGGTTTGCCTTTCTGAAAAGGAAGCTTTCTGTATTGGCAAGGTGTTAGCAGGGATTCTTGAGTGAGAATAAATAAATGCTGCCAGGAATTGTAAATTAAAAGTGATAATTGGAAGTGCTATATTGGAGCACATTTGCCACATACCCACTTGCTCACCTGCTCTTCATTAACACAGTTCAACATCCTAGATTTAGTTAGGAAAAAGGAAAAAAAAAAAAACGATAGAATGCTTTTAAATCCCCACTCCCAGCTCCCTGCCTGATACTTGGATGGTGATCAGGATGAAGCCAGAGTAAACCAAGCGCAGCCACCACGGCAGGCAGGTGCCTCACTCGTGGGCACACTGAACTTCATGCTCTCTACAAACCACATGCCATCAAGCACTGAGAGCACCCTAACCACACCTGAGCCCCTTCTGCTCCCACTGCCAGTGCTTAATGTCTGCCAGGGCTGCAGCCGCTGTATGCAATACACAGGGTGCATTCATCTTGGGTTCACCACAGGGAATCATATATTTAATCTGAGGGAGTCCTTGCCCTCTGGCAGTCAGGAGCGTCAAGGTTGCTGCTGCCACAGAGATGGATGCAGGTGAGCAATCTGTGTGATGGGGCTGAATAAATAAATTAATGGGAATCCAGTATCCATAAAATAAAGGGAAATAAAATATAGGTTAGCTTTTACAAAGGTCACAGTTTCGCAAGAAGACAGTCTCCAGAATGGCTGCATTGAAGGTCACAAGCACTCAGTAGGGTTTGGAAAAGAAATTAATTAAATGATTTCTTGCCCACTGTAAGGTGAATTGTTGCAAATCTGGATGCGCCAAATTTTTCCATGATACAGAGCTATTGCACTGTAGTTCACAGGGTCACATAGGCATGCCTCTAGCAGATTTCATTTGTAAACTACCGAAAGGCTGAACTTAGCAGCTACATTTATTTATACACCAAATGAGAATTGTATTTGCCTGGCTTTTCAGCAAAAAATAATTTGACATTAAAAAAAAAAGCAATACATCTCATTTCTTTAGAAAGGGGACTGTTTATACACATAATGAAAGAGAAAATTTGAATGCTTAGGAAAACAGATGGATAGATATCAGCAAAAGATAATAGCAGGGATTAAAGATGAAAACTATGAAAAATATTAATTAGATAATTTCCTCAACAAAAGACATCAAACTGTACCAATATGGGGAGTGTATGGTGGTAATGATTTGCATTGTGATACGATCACAGTGTCCCAGTAAGGGATTAGGGCTTCGCTGTGTCAGTGTTGCAAAAGCCTATCTTTGTGAGGCAGCTTCAGATCTCCTAATGAAAGGAGCTATGCAGTGATAAATGGCGTTATGTGCTTGCAAGGTTATTGTTACCTCAAGGTCACTGTTGTCACTTCCCTGTCCCTATCATCATGAAAGCCAATGCTATTAAAACTCAATCACAGTAATAGTGAGGGAACTTGCTAACACACAAAACACGTGTTAGAGACCCTTTGGTGGGGTAAAGCCAGGATTAAGATTTTAACTTTACAAGATGTTGTGGGTGAACACCATGGCAATGACACACCCATAGCTTCCCTTGAAAATTTGCCACTGGATGGGTGCATGTTTCACACCTGCGGCAAAGTATTTTGAAGATGTTTTCCCCCAGAGATGCTGAGCTGGCCATGCTGATGTCCACCTACCTGCTCTTGCTCTCTAGCCAGCAGGTCACGGGAGCTTTGTGCTGTCCCCTGCCCCATGAGCCACTCAGGGGTAAGCACATCTTCAGGGCAGCAGTCCTGGCAATGCGAGTCCCTGACACCTTATCAGGTGCACAGGGAGGCTCAATGGCTCGGTCATTCCAGTGCTAAAGCCCAGGTGGATTCGACAGACACTTTCCTATTAGAAGTCTCCTTATTGTGCTCCCCTGATTCCTCTTTTCTGTTGACAAAATTTCCATTTCCTATTTTCATGGGTGATCCTAGCCACATTTGACCATTTCCCGAGACATATGGGTCAGATCCTGTTACAGTTACACCAGGCTGGCTAGTGCTGGAACAAACAGGGTACGGAGGGAATACTGCAGCTCAAGGCTGGAGGATGACTGAGTTCAGTCAGGAATGAAAGCATTGAGAGCATTTTTAAAAAATTGCAACTAATTAAAATTTAAAATTAGTTGACAATTTGACAGATACTGACACATAGATCTCAAACAGGAAGTTATTTTCAGTCATTTGTGTGTCTGAATGCAGGGGTTGCTTCTCCATGTAATGTGCTAACTAGAAAATCTGATTCATTGAATGATGGTAATTGAGTCTGGAAAATGAAGGCATTTATCAACAAATCTCAAGTATTTATTGTTGCACAAATACAAAGGCAATACAAAGACTGCTATTTATTACTGATTAATATTCTGGCCATACTTTTTTCTGAGACAAATGACAAAATGCTTTTTGTCGTAACCTGCTTATGCCATCACAAGCAGTTTGGAGCAGTGAGACATGTTTTGTTGGAATCAAGAAGTCATAAAATTGCATAATATAAGGATCAGAGGCTGTGAACCAAATTTTCACCCATGAAAATGTTAGCTGCTGACTGAAATCAGTTGAGAATTTGGTCCACTAGAACCAGTTGGACAGAGGAGAAATTGCTGCCCAGGATTTGCTCTGCAAGTGAGTATTAACAGCTTGCACATGTCTGAGGTATGGATCTCAAATCCTTGCCATGTGGTAGCCCATTCTTGTACAAAGGGAGCCTGTGTTGGGGACCCTTACAGGTTTTAGGAAGTTGAGCTACCTCAGATGAAGACAGCTCTGGACTCCACCACGGCACCAATTACTTTTGCGACTCTGCAATTTTGAAGGGAGAAGAACTCCAGGTGCCTAGATGGTCCCGAGTGATCCAGCACAACCTTTCCAGAGCAAAGGATGCTTACAAGCTTGGAATGAACCAAAGCACACCCAGGTAAGGGAACGAGAGCTGAAGTGTTTTGCCAAGGTCAGCTCTAAGTCTAGTGACCCTTGGCTTCCCATCACAACTATCATGCATGCAATAAGGCAGAATCTAAAATCTCATGTCTTGTCTCGTTCCCTCTGCTCTGCTTCCAGTGACATCTGTTCAGAACCTGGAAAGATTTTGTCATATTTTTTCAGAAAAGAAACAGTAGCCTTCATTTTTCCCTATGTCAAAAAAAGCAAAAAGGTATTTTAATGACCATTGATAGTTTAAAATCTTTAGGTAGGCTTTATGCCATTAAAAAAATGGATGCAGTGATAAGCAGAAGACATTCCATAAAAAACATGTCACCTGCAACTCTCCTTCAGAGATGCACCATACCAATACCCAAGCATTACAGATTTCACAAAGAGAAGGTTGTATGTATCATACTGAATACACTGCAGCAAATGGTTATAGCAGGAAAGGAAAGGGAAGACAGATCTATGGCACAGTGTTTGTGGCCAGACTTCAAATAATATCTGCACACAAGGTTTCCTGACACCATCTCTCCTGCATACATGAAAAGCGTTTTTTAAAAATGAAAATCAAATGTATTGGAGACCACTGGACATTTAGGTGCACACAATATATATCAGAACGTTTCTACTTAATATTTAAAATTATTTGCATCATAATAGCAGAATTTAGGCATGATACATTCAGGTGTGAGTGTGCATAAAACTGTATTGATTATAATAATATCTAAAATTCACTACAGAGGTGCAGTTTTACCCCTGAGGATTAATAACCATTTGAGAGGCGTGGATGGCTCAAGGTGCAGTCAAGGACCATTAACCCCACTTTGTCATTAATACCCAGAAAATGTTCTGTACCAAGGTCATTATTGCTGTTATAAACTCTAAATTAAAAATCACATAGGTGTATGAGGTTTTTTGTTATAGCTGATGCAGACTCAATTGGTGTGTACAAAGCACAACCCAAGCAATAAGACTGCTCAGGAGTCTCTCAGGTTTGCCTGAAACATTTCTCAGCATTTTGCTTTGCCTTTAATTAACTGCACTCTTCAGCCTCATTTCTCTATGTGCCATGCCCAAGTGAAAGGAGCATTTCTTAATAGTAACTAACATCTAAAGTAATTTCTTTCAACTTTGAATGTGAGATGCATTTTCAATATCCTTTTGACAGAAAACTCAGTTGAGAATTCCTTAGTTTATTCCTTTCCAGATGCCCAGGTCTCAATTTAGAAGCTCTTCTGTTTGCCTCACATCACAGAGAGGTGCCTATTTTGCTAGCAGGAAGGATAGGGTAGTCACAGCCTGTTAGCAAAATATACACCTCTATAACAGGGAAGGCTAAATTTAAGAAATAACGGATGTTTTTTTACAAGGCAGGATATAAGCAAACAAACACAAAAATGGTTCGAAAACAGCTACAAATATTAAAGAGGATGTAACAGATTCCACAGCATTCTTGGCAGATTATCCCAGGAGAAAAGATGAAGTTTATATATACATAGAGCTGTGTGCATGTCTGTGTTAGTGGTTAAATTTCATGTGGAGGACGTTCAGTGTATGCATAGGAATAATATTCTATGAAGGTGACCTTAGTAACTGCATAGCTGGAGCTTGCTTCAGATTATAGACAAATCAGCATTCAAATCTCTTTGTTAGAGAAGCAAAGAAATACTGACCAGTGCCAAAAAAAACCCCACCATTTACCGCTGAATTAAATTTGGGGTTAAGATATTACATAATTTATGTATTAGCCTCTAATTTAGGTTTGCCTATCAAAGGATTTTACTCTTTTTTAAAGATCAGGGTACATCTCTAATACTTACATGTAATGTTTCATGTTTAGTTTACCACAAGAGAGGAACTGAATACTTTACTTGGGACTGTGTGCACACATCAGAGGGATGTCCCATAATGTTTGCAGTGGGAGAGAAGCAGATATTTATCATAAATATCTGCCTGTCCTGCTTGCCCAGCTGTTTACACTTGCATCATTGTGAGCAGCTGGAAAAGACTGCTGCTATCCAAAATCAAGTGCCTGACTTCCCTTGGTTTTTCTGAGCTTCACTGCTCAGAAAAAAATATTATTAACAGTCCTTTGTCAAATTAGAAGGGAACACCAAGGGATAAAAGAGAACTACTATTCAAGGGGCTGCTCTGGGATACCATCAATTCCTTCAAAGAGTGAGATATGAGGTATGGAATACACTTTAAAAATTTCAAGAACCACAGATTTGGGAGGGTCTTCCAAGTGTTGTAGGATTAAAATTTGAGAAAAGAAAAGAAAAGAAAAGAAAAGAAAAGAGAAAAGAAAGAAAAACAAGCAGAGTAGGCTCCATCACCTGACTGTCACTAAGGTCAAAGCCAAGTGCCACCATGAGAGGGGAAGGGGAGCCTCAACCTGCCCAGCAGCAGTGCTGGGGAAGAGGGCTGGGGGGCAGAGTGGATGCCACAGATGGAGGAACAACACTTTGTGGAAAGTGGAGGCAAAGTGGAAGGAATCCAGAGGAACAGAGAGGTAGGAAGGTAAAAATTTGGCAAACACAACCTACTGGGTATCAAAAAATTTGAGTTTGTGTTGTCCAAACCAGCATCTTCTGCATCTTCTGGTATGCAGGTTGTTTACAGCAGACAGTGGTCTGTTGTTCTCCTGCTCCAGTGAGGCAGCACAAGAAGAAACTGGCTCAGTTTGCAACCTAGGCTCAGATTTAGGAAAACTTTCTAATGATATGTCTATACAAGGCTACTTGGACTTTTGACCTTCTGCACTGGCATCTTCTCCAAACAATAGAGACCATCACCTGTCAAGACCAACTTTCCTTTGGACCGTACCCAGAGCAGGAAGGAGGACTCCAAAACTTCTCCGGGTCCTCTCAGTCCTGCTTCCCCTCAGCTCCCTGACTCCATGACAGCAAACCCAAAAGCTCCTTTTCAACAGAGACAGATGCAGACTGGTGGCTGTATCAGTGTGAGTCTGCTAGATGCAAGCTATTAACAAAGGTAGGGATGAGATTCAGCCACTATCATGTGCTGTCAAAAAATGTCCTAAGATTTAAAAGGCCTGGCTGACTCATAAAGGAAAGATACTGTCCTTTCATCTAAGCTTGACCTCAGTCTGTAGGGCTACATTTAATACTATAGATTAAATGGCTGCAAATCCATTCTTGTCAGCAGTAAAGGACATGCTACAAATCAGCCACATTCACTCAGTTTCTCTCTGTTGACAGTGAGGTAAAAAAACACAGTCTGGTTTACACCTCGTGGTCTGAAGCAGAGAGAGGAACTGTTCCTTGAAGATAAATTTCGGTACTAATGTGATTCAACACGACTTTGTAATTGCCAAAATGGTTTTCTTCATGGTCCATATTTGTAGGCCTATAAGTCTGGGTTTTTTCTAGGATATTCCCATTTTGTGCCACTTTCCTTTTGCCTTAAATACTGTGTTTGATATGGTAGCTGAATTTCAGATTGGCAGATGATGGTGTAGTTGAAACTTACACAATTAATATTGCAGGGAAAAAATAAGTAATTTATCTACAGTAGTTGCCAGTTTTATTTACACAAGTGTCACTTTCATGGAATCCTGACAATTATGCATGTTGTGTGGTCCAGCTATCATGTGTCTGCTTCATTTTCAGTATACCATATTTGAGAGTTTGGACTAACATACCTTGGTGCCTGCCAGCAAATTGCCCTCTTCTCATTAAATACTACAAGACTGTTTGGCATCTGAGATAGCAGCCTTTTCAAAAGGTTTTAGATGAGGGCCGCCTTCCAAAAAAAAAATCTGACCATCCAAAAGCAAAGAGAAATCTTGGTATCCCAGAAACTTAGAATGTGCATATGCAATTATTTTAACATGTGTCTTAAGCATATGTCATGGGAATAACCAATCCATAATTTTTAATGGCCTGTTTTCCCCATGATTGGTATTCAGTTACTTTCTCTGTACCTAAGATCCCGTGACATTAAAAAATCCTACACTCTGCCTCAAATGTGTGCAGTTGTTATTCTTACTTGTATTAATATATATTTCTTTGGGAAATATAGTACTGGGATGAGGCATTTGTTACCCAGCACATGCCGGGGACAGAAATCAAACCTCAGTCACAAGGGTTTTGGGTAGTGTCTGTGGTATCTGTTGAAGGAAGAGAAAGTGGACTTGAAGATCCTGGCAGCATTATTGTTACCTGACCTTACATATCCCCCTGTGCAGCAGCCTGCACTATTTACTGATGGTCAGGTGAAAAGCAGAGATATTTAGGTGAGAAAACTGTTCCAGATTCGAGCCCTGCCTGAAAGCAACACAGCAAAGCAAAGCCTTTCTGCAGCTGACTTAATAGTTCAGAGAGGCAAAATAAATGCCTTTGTCACCCTGCCAGCCTTGGGGCCAGGTAAGGATGGAGTTATGAGATCCCATCCCATTGAGTGCTTCTGTCACCATTTTTGCCCCACTGCAGCTGGGAGCAACCATGCAAGCCTGATGATGAGCCACAGTGCTCCTGCCCTGCAGACCCTGCGGCAGGGTGAGGCAGACAGCCGTACACCCGCACCCCTGCCTGTGGGATCAGCCAGAGACCCAGAGGAGACATCAGGAGCATCCTGTCTGACTTTCGGGATGCAGTCTGGGCTGCATGAACTGAAAGGAAAAACATAAAAAAACCCAGCTGGAGCCCCTAGCTGGAGGTAGTCCCTGAGCAGAGCTCCACAGCTCTGGCCCTGGGAAAGCACCGGCATTGAACTCTCCCAAATTACTGTCTCCCTTCAATTCAAAAACCAGGTTTTCATTCAGCAAAGTTCTCATACAGTTGGACCTTGAGTTATTTGGTTGGGTTATTCCCCTGAAAGGAATAATCTTGCATTTTCTAACAGTTGTGATTTCTCTGCTTCATTGATTCAAACACCTCTTTTCCGCTATTTTCTCTCCAGCCACACACCCCACCCCCACTAATTAAATAGCTCCAACCCCCACAGCCGTGAGACTTCAATGGCTCAATAACATCCCGAGTCAATGTGTTGCAAAGCTGCTTTTTAATTCATTCTTCATGCAAATGATATACAATTAGACCTGGGTAATCTGCATTCCTTCTGCAAATGCTATTGTTAATAGGATTTAAGAAAAAAAAAAAAAACTTCAGCTTAACAAATCAATGGCACATACAGGCTATCAGATCAGTTACTCCTTAAACCTTTTGGATGGCCAGACATATGGGGCAAGCAAGTAATGATTATAACAAGGCCTTGCAAGGGTACTTTGTGGTGCTTGGGATATCTGACTTCAGAAGCTTTCCACTCTATTTTTTTCTCCCAGCACTGCTTGCCTACTCAGGTTAAGAAAGTGGAAGGAGGATCCCAGAGGAAAAGGTCAGACCTTTAGGACATTGATTAGGAATTGCCAAGGGCTGGGGTTTCCTCAAAGCTTTCTTTCTAAATTGAGCTGGATTTTTCAACAAGGCCCCAGGCCTTAGGACAGGTTTTTACCTGCTAGCAAAGAGACAGAGGGAAAATAAAAGCATCCCCTGTTCAAGCATGCCAGGCTGTCATGGAGGGCTGCTACTTTCTGTCTTGTGAGGAAAATTCTGGATATGCTGACAGACATTTCCAAGTTTCACTTCCAGTTCAGGTATCTCAGTAAGTCTCTCAAAAAGGAAAATGTTTTACTTCTAAACCTCAACCCAAGGTGAAAAACAGGTGTCCAGGACCTCCAGGCACTCTCTGCCTTCCTCAACAGGCGGTGGAGGATTGCATGGTCTTTCACTGCAGTTAAGGTACACGGGGAAGAGCTATGCCTGTCACCTGTGAGAAAAGATGGCCCAAGGGGTCTCACAGCCCTCCAGTAGCCTGCAAAGAAGCACGGTTGGGCAAGGACTGCCAAAGTAGGAAGGGTCCTGGGACTGGAGTAAGTTCACTCTCACATAAATATTCTTGCCTTTCACTTCAACACTGGAGTGTCTATTGTTTGTGCAGTGTGACACATCGATAAAGCTGAGGAATTAAAGTTGTCCATCCACAGGCCATGAGCAAAGCAAGGTACACAGACCTTCTCCATGATGAATCTTTCCTTTCATTCAGCTTTGTCCCCCCAGTCAATAAGGGCACCAACTGTGATGAGGGCCTCAGTCCATCTGGAACTATTCATTTGGGTCACCAGATGATATGGACTTTCAATCCCTGCCAAACTTGTCCTGATTTACACAAGGGACCAGATGCAAAAAGGCTCTGTATCCCAAGATAAATCCTCTCTTGTCACATCCATACCAGATACACTCAGACGCATCTCACTGGGGTATCACAACCTTCTGCAGCCACAAAATATTATCCTTCATTATGCATATACCTTCCAGTACAAACACAACAATGACTGATGTGCCTTGACAGCTCTCCTCTCTTTCCTTCTCCCCTGATGCTTTGCTGAGCAATGAGAAGCAGGCTCTCGGGGAAAAGTTTGCATGAAAAGTGATAACATGATAATATGTCAGCATTCCTGGAAAGCATTCGGGCAGCGTCAGTCAACAGAACTGCCTGCAGGCTTAAAAAAAGCACGGAGCTCTTCTTAGACCCCACAGCCTGGCAACTACATCTCAATCACACCAAGACTCTGCAGCCTTGCAGGAATCAGCTCTCTTTCTTTTTCCAGCCAGGAGCTATGCAGGAGAGCAGGAGTAACAGGGTGCCATTTTTTCATTAATTGAATAGAAAAATGCTTGGCTTTTTTTTTTTTAAGTTTTCTTCCAGCCTTCGGAGCAGAGGGGAACCTCGTCCCACTAGCACCACAGGCAGGCCTCTCACACTCACCCTTACCCAGAGCCCACAAGGTTGCTTGTCTTAGTCCTCTCAGCCTGGAAAATGTATGAACTAAATGAACAAGACAAAAGGACAGGCAGAAGACATACAGCGGTGAGTTTTGTAGCAACTCCAGTGAGAAAACGATAGTAACTCTCCATCTCCCAGACCTGGTATCATCATTTTAACCACACCACATTACTTCTCAGTAGACTTCAAGGCTTCCTCTCTACTCCCTGCCATCCCTTTGTCCAATCTCACTCTTCCTTTCACTGTCCATATTTGCAGTAAATGTAAATGCATGACAGATCCCCATGGAGTGGCTGCAGTGTCCTGGCAGCTGTTTTAAAGTGAGCAGTGGAGGATCCATGATGCCCTCAGGCACAGCATCTGGCAGTACAACATCTGCCAGTGCAACTCACCCGGGCCTTCTGCCATTGTGTTACAAAGAAGAAATCATAGCAAAATCATGATGAGCAGGATCTGTGAGCCCAAGAGTGTCCTGTTTGTACGTGGCCCTGCACTCTCCTTTGGAGTCAGAAGAGTGTTAATGACAGCTGTACTGAAGCAGATCATTATATTAACTCCTCCTCTCCTGATCACAGAGGGCCTGCTCTAATTACAAATACTAAGTGCAAACCCCAAGCAATTCCTTTAAAACCAATTGAATAACCCCAACTCTCCCTGGTAAGAATGGCTGCAGGTTTTGGCCCCAAAGTCCTTTTTTGCACTTCCCATTGCAGCCACAAAGGAGCTTCTCCAGAACTTTAAACATTGAAACAAAATAATGGTGTCTCTGGGCCACACTAAGGCAGAGCTCAGTGGCCTGGATCTATGCAGCCAAGAGGTACCCAGGTTATGTGGGTGCTCGTATTCCCTTGAGACACTCTAAGATAAATCAGCATTTTTCAAGCTGGCACTTCTTTCTTCCACTGTTCCAGCTCAGAAGGAGCTCTGTTTCCTTTATTCAAACTACTTCTGCAGGGATGTCCTTTTGGCTTTGTGTTTGAACAGCAGCAAGAGGGGCCTCACCTCATCCACGTCACCATAGCCAGTGAGAAGTGTGGTCTAGCTGGATATTGGAAAGAGACAAAGAGAGAAAGAGAGAGAAAGAGAGAGAGAGAGAAAGAGAGAGAGAGAGAAAAAGAAAGAAAGAAAGAAAGAAAGAAAGAAAGAAAGAGAAAAGAAAAGAAAAGAAAAGAAAAGAAAAGAAAAGAAAAGAAAAGAAAAGAAAAGAAAAGAAAAGAAAAGAAAAGAAAAGAAAAGAAAAGAAAAGAAAAGAAGAAAAGAAAAGAAAAGAAAAGAAAAGAAAAGAAAAGAAAAGAAAAGAAAAATGCCCCCAAAGATCTTTCTACATGTTACATGCTTTGTTACAGGCTCTTCTACCTAGGCTTTGCTACCTCTAGAGTTTACTAATTTTATATCTATGCACTTTCAACCCCTGATTATTAGAGATGATGCTTCTGTCTCTCGATGGCTAGTGTCAGATAAGCATTTCAATTATGATCATTCAAATGAGTTACATCACCAAAGCAGAAGAGGAAAATATGTATACAATAATCAATGTGGTTATCTGTTCATCAAAAACTGTTCAGACACTCATTTGAAATAAGGGCCCTCTATTTCACAAACTGTTTTATTTATCCCAGGTCCTTATACTAGGCTTCAGTATTCCACAAAAATAAGTTTTCTTCCAGTTTTGGCTATTTATGCAATAAGTATATTTGAGGTCCTTTTCCCCTTTTCCATCTTTCTGTGCTCATCTTCTGTAGCTTGTGTCCATTTTTATTTCTTTTTTTTTTTTTTCCTTAGGATCATGTTACTTCCAAACATCTCCATTTTCTTGTAGTTAAGGCAACTGCTCTTGTAAACAGCAGCTCCAAGTGCGGGTGTTGCAGTCAAAGTCTGACAATATATTTCAGCAATTCTAGCCATTTTCACTTGTGTTTTCAGTAGGAAAAGCCCTTTTATTGTCATCATATAAGATTCTGAATAAAAACAAAAAAAAAATCAGAAACTAACCTACTTTGCGAACATTATGCTCTTTACCTCTGGTTCTATACAGGATTCTTCAGAACAAAAATAGAAAAAAAAACAACCAAATAAAAAAGTTTGCCACCTTGGAAAGGCTGGCATTTGTTTTATATGTCCCAGTTCACTTACTCTTCTTTTTGCATTATTTTTCTGAGGCTGGGCTGCCTGATGTGGCCAAGGTGACATTTATGGCATCAGAGGGTGGTTCGGTGATCCACTGTGATACCCTTGGTCCTGCTGCAGGCTCTGGGCAATCTTTTCAGTTCCGGGCTCTACTCTTCATTCATTTGTGACCTGCAGACCTCATGTTCACAAAACTTACTGATCTCCATGGGATTCTTTTCTTCTGCTGGAAGATCTGGCACCAGTTGTGACAAAATAGATTACAAGCTAAAGGATGAGAGGCCTAGAAATAGATCATTAGAGGAAACCAATATCGGAGCCAAAAGTGGCCTGAAATCACTCTTGCATGGGAATGTCTCCCCCAGCCCATCTCCTGCAATGTGTCCTCCATGCATGTCATCAGCTCTGTCACCTTCCTGCAGGGAATTACTAATGGGTTGGGATCTCTTCTTCTCCCCCCTCTGCCCTTTCAAACCGGTCATGGCCATCCTCATAAATCTGCCAGGATGCTGACAGCCAGACTGCAGCTCATAGGGGCTCAGGGGACTTTGAGTGATATTCCTTCTGTTTCAGCTCTTTCCAAGACAGCCACTGATTTAGGAGGATGTCTCCTTTTACATGTTTGAACAAAATGATAATAATAATAATAATAATAATAATAATAATAATAATAAGAAGTAGTAGTAGTAGTAGTAGTAGTAGTAGTAGTAATAGTAATAGTAGTAGTAGTAGTAGTAGTAGTAGTAGTAGTAGTAGTAGTGAAAAAGCAACACAGGGGAAGGAAAAAGGGAATAGAAAGGATAGTGGCACCATGATCTTCTGTACTGAAGCGACTGCAAGCGCAGGATGTGTCCCTGGAGAAACAGGCTTTCCAGGCAATGAAAGGAGCAAACAAAGAGCAGAAAAAAATGGACCACGGAACTCGACTATTTGCCTGTGCATTTGATAGAGTGCCACACATGCTCTATCTCTACCCAATGTCTTGTTAGTGAAAAGCCATTTATTTATTTTAGAACATGTTGATAATGAATGCTCCTAGCAGATAACATAGTCTCAAACCAAAACAAGGTTTTCTGTTAACTCTAATCCCCTTGATTTTATTTCAGCTAAGACTATCTGTAGTATTCTTTTACTTTTTTACCAGTGAGCTGCTGCCAACCCTAATCACTCCGGCTCACACCAGACATTATGTCTATTATCTGGCTGATTCTAAACGACCCTGTCTTCAGGATTGAAAGGCATCTTGATGTTATCTGAGGGACCATGGAAAGCCTACACACGTAAAGGCAGGCTGAGTGAAAGCCCTGAGTGCCACTAAGGGCTCACTCATCACATGAAAGCAGCCTGAAAATCAGTATATAGATCTCTGGTTCTGAAGCGAGTGTAGGAGATCATTGCTGCATTACTCACAATAAATGCTGTGATGGATGAACCTCCAAAGGCTGGGAGGTTTCTTGTGGGTGAATTCTCACATGCTGGCCCCTATCCAAGAGTCTCCTGAGGGTGCAGAACTGGAACAATAACCTTGCGGAAATACACACTTTAAGAGTACATGGGTGCTTTAGACATTGTCCGCAATTTACCAGCAGGAGTTACAGTGAGAAGGTAAATTTAAATTTATTATTTCTAGGCATAAAAATAGTTGGTAGCATTGAAAATAAGTGGGAAGAGTCATATTAAAAATATTAATATCAGATATTATAACCTCTTTAGAAAGGCTCAAATAGACAAAAAGGAAGTGGGAAAAGAAGAATCCTGTATTCAACAAAATGTAATTTGACACGCCAATAAGCCAATGGTCTTAAATTAGATAAAGCACGAGTAGAGCTCTTTGGTGGCTCTTGATAGATCATCAGTTTGAACAGGTGATGGAAAAATCAGGTTTGTAAGTACCTATCTGTAACATGTGAACATACAGGATAATCTGAATGCCACGGAACAAAGTTCTCAGGACAGTGATTCTCAAACAGCCTTTGCATTTTTAAGGGGAAAATTTCTGACAAATAGTAACCAATTCAACATTGGGAAATTTGTTTCTGGAGTTCCTCCTGATAGACAGAGGAGAACTGGGAACTGGAGAGATTGTTCAGACAAAAGCAACAGTGATTTAGTTGCCCTTAAAGAACAAAAAAAAAAAAGAATATCGATACTTGATACTTTAAAGGGAACATTTCTCAACATTGCTCAACATCTCAATGATTATGAGCCCAGCTTACCAGGATAAAGAATTGAAACAGAAAATTGTTAAAAATAACCAGGAACCACTTTGGAATATTGGCTCCAGAAGCTGCAGTAAACACAGAAGGCTCTGCTTCTTAAAAAACCCCAACATTTCAGAAAGGAAATGAAAGCAGATAGGCTTGTCTGTAAACTAGCAATATATAAATTAAAGGCTAGAAATGGCAGAAAATTATTAAGGACACAGACTAAGTCTATCACAGTTGAGGGTATTGGGAAGAAACAAAGACAACATTTAAAACATATTTAAAAGCTGAAAAAAACTCAAACCACAAAAGAAATAACTCCATAAAATATTTGAAGAGTGAGCTCTGTAATGAACTGAATATCTGTTCCCATTGCAGGACTGAGGAAAGAGCAGTAAAGGAGGCTTTTAGACATCTAAGAGTACGAGGATGAAAGTCCTATATATTTGTCATTGTTTCCACTTCTGATCTCCTCATTTCAGAGACAGAAAAACTGAAGGACTTCACAAAAATCCTCAGTATTTAGGAATTTGGGGAACATGTTTTAATGTGGAGGATTAAGGAGTTATTTAACCATTTAAACTAGTCATTTAAGCAGAAGGGAGATGACAATGGATTTCACTGTTTTATTACCAGTTACAGATACCTACAATAGGAAAAGCCAGAGTGACAACCATGACCACTTTGACCAAATCTTGGATCCAGTGGCTTCAATATGAACCTGTGGTGCAATTGCAAACAGGGCTAACTGAGGTCGATTTTCTTCACTGGAATTTTTTTAATCAAGCCTGGCCATTTTTTCCAAGGTCTGAGAGAGATGTCACTACTGTCAGCAAGGTACTGGACTGCATTTCTGAAGAAACAGATGGAACTTTACATATGGGACTGAATCACAAACACCACATTTTTTCAGTTTTAATGTGATAATGTGAGAACCAACTGTTTGTCTAAATGGACTGCAAGGTCTTTTAGGCAGGTCCCATCTTTGTCTATGTGCAGACAACACTTCAGGGAGGGCTTGCACTTCACTGAGCTCTCTCAAAGCTACTCGTGCTTTATCTCAAAGCTAATGTCAGTAGAAGCAACACATCAAACAGTCCTTCCATTCATGCACTCACACCACTTCAGAGGTGGGAAAAGCCACTTCTGAAGTTCCAGCAATCTCAGCACAGGCTTAGGAGTGTGATTTCAGAGGAAGCCAGCTTACTGCAAATGTCTTGCACAGCACAAAAGCAGACAGGTAACAGCTCCCACTGCTTCAAGAGGTCCCGTGCTAAGTGCCAATGAGTGTACACTCCCTTTTCCCCATGGATATATACACACATGTGCACACACTGAACATTTTCCCAAGTTCTGCTAAGAGATGGAAATGCAGGTGAAATCCATCATGTTTTTCAGTGTGATGCCTGCTCTGTAATGGTTTTGCTCAGCTTACACCACAGTAGCACAGACTGCCCTTGCAGCAGAGGGATGTTGGGCTGGGGACGGCTGCTGGGGCCAGACAGCCCCATGGTTAAAGTTCAGCACGAGTATGGCATAGAAAGGATGGGGCTGAGGGCAGGCCAGCTGCAGCACAATCCCAAGCACAAGCTGTTTATTAGGGTGAGCGTAAAGCACTCCAGAAGGGCAAGACTCAGTGTTCTTCCTTTTGATCCTATTATCATATGACAACATGATTAAAGACAGGGTAAAGGCAAGGCCCTCATGGAAGAAGCACAGGGGTGTCAAACCACTAATGGAAACTGTCACGGAGGAGATGGAAAGTTTAAAGAAAACATGGCCCTCTGTCCCCCCAGGGCAGGGAGCGAGGGGGATCCCAGTGCCAGCAGAGGCTGCACACAAAGGCAGAGCAATAAAAACAAGAACATAGGACAGAACTTAGAAAAGTAAATGTGGCGTCAGCTCCTCCTTTGTCATCTCTGTGTCCTGGGAAACCAGATGACAGCAAAGATTGGCTGCATGGCCCTTCTGGACACAGCCTTTGCATACAAGCCTGATTTCCCTAGGTCCTAAACTCATTTTACTTTCCTTTTTAAGCCTTCAAGCCCACACCTCAACCTAAGCTGCTCTACCTCCCTGCATAGGAATGCCTGATTTAAGTAGGACACTGGCCACCAGAATCCAATTCCAAGAGAGTGTAGAGGTCAATCCAGACCCCTAAGAAACGTGTTTCTCCCCACACCAACTATTTTGAAGCCACTCACTGTGTGGCAGGTGATACTCTCTGACGCAGGGCTCCTAGTGCAATGCACTAGTGCTACCAGTGCAACTGGTAGGTGAACACTGCAGGGTGTGCGTTTTCAAGCTGCAGTCACTGTACTGTTACAAAGTGAGACCAGGACAGGCAAGCCCTAATTCTCCCTTCCTCTCTACATCAGTCCAGTGACGATGGGAGGCACCCACCTCCCATGCTGCCCCTCCCCTCCTATATGCCTATGAACACCCCTGATCACTAACTATCTGTGTCTCATCCCCTCCAGCGGCAAGCGCGAGGCCGTGCACACCGAACTTCATCCAGGGAAAGGTGTGCTGAGCACAGGGTGCTGGTCCCAGGCCCTTGCTCAGTGTGAGGAAGATGGACTGAGGGTCACTGCTCAGCACATATGGGCTGCCAGCTCCACAGCAGGATGGGAGGAGAGGCAATGGCAGGTCAGTGCTGAGATAAGACACTTTAAAGTCCCAAAACCAGTGAGCATAGAGTGTTAGGAGAAGCATTAGAGGGGAAACATTACCATAAAAATGTGTAAATGAATTCCTTAGTAATGGACAGTGCCCATCCTCTTCTCTCTGTGTAACTTCTCTGTAACACCTCTCTCCTTTTCCATCTCCCATTTCCTCTGCTTACTTTCTTTGGTTTCCCAACACATTATCTTCTTCCCTTCCTTTCTTGTTCAAATCCCTTCCCTCTATCTCCTCACCCTTTCCCCCTTTCTGCCCCACCTCCAGTTTCATCCTTTGTCTAAAACACTAGATAGATTTTGTAACTTTCTGATGCTGCCAATTGGTAGCACTGAAGCAGCAAAGACTTGGACAACTTATTCTTCCTGGCTACATCTTCAGACAACTGAAGTATAGAAAGTCCCTGGGAGTTACAGGGAAAAGAACCACCACAATGTAGGGTAATTTCAGCCATGTTTCTGCTTCCTAAGACCTCAAGGGTGCCAGATCTCTGCAACACAGCTACCAGGACTATATCCAAGAGCTCAATTCTCACCTTGCCTCTCCAGTCACAATGAGTTGAACACATCTGAGTTCAGGAGGGTTTTGGCACTTACAGTGCCTTCCTCTTGGGAGCTGGATGTGCACCTCTGTGACAAATACAGCATCACTACAAGCTGGTGTTCCTTTCCATGAATGGAACAACCAATGAGTGAAGTTTGTTATAACAATATTGAACAACCAGTGGAAGCATCTGCAGCAACATGAGATTAAAAAAAACAACACTGGAAAGTTGTCAAAAATGGAATATTTTAAACACAAGATATTAAATCAATATTTTTTTAACAAGTTTAATAGGATTCTCCCCCATTAACTCCCAAGACTTCTCTATCAGCCGAGCCCTCTGGAGATGCTTGGGACATCTAGATACTCATTTCTCATTTATTTCCCATTGGAGTCTGTCTTAAAAACTCAATTTCTTTGAATGTCAAGGCAGGACTTCCTCCCTTCTGTGTTCACAAATATTAATTTCATTTTTTCTTCTTCTGTCTGTTGCACTTTCCAAAAGGTGGTTGGTTGCTGGTGCCAGCAGTATCTCAGATACATAGAAAATATTTGCCACTAGAGCAAACACCACTGGGGTGCAGAATGGCTGTGGAGACACAGACACTGGCAGGCCTCCGTGTGTGTACAAGCAGAGAGGTAGGTGGTCACTCAGGGATGAAATAATTTTGTAATGGAGTACTCCATGAACCAGGAGCATCATTCAGGATGGATCCACTTCACAGGAACAAGAGGAGGGAAGAAGGGAGGGAGGGAGGAAGGCAGGAAGGCAGGAAGGAAGGAAGGAAGGAAGGAAAGAAGGACATGGGGAGAATGGAAAAAGGGAGGGAGTGGATAGAGATATGGAGGTAAGGATGGATGAGGAAGCACTGTTTCTGCAATTAAGCTATATTTCAATTGTTCTTTCATTTATCTGCATCCCATTGTTAAAGATGTGTCTTTCAACTTTTTATCTCTATGGATGGAAGACTTACTGCAGCTACAGAAAAAGAAGCCTGCACCCATTGTCTTTCATTTTCCGGAACTTTCAGGTGTGAAGCTCCAGTGAACCTTAATGAAGATTTTATCCAGGCTTACTTCTGATGCTATTGAAGGAAGAACAGATTTTCCGTGTAGCAACAACTTTGAGTAAAGCTGTCAGATCTGCCTGTCAGATTCATACAAGTGTTCCTTGAATCCATTTGCCAAATAGATATAAAGAGTACTTAGGAGACATATCTCACTTTGAAAAGACTTCATAATAACAGTAGTATGTGCTAGGAAAACAGGTATTCCAGGAAAATCTGGTTCCCAAGTCACACACTGTGTCCCCAGGTGTAATCAACAATATATCTCAGACTGAACATCCTGTAAGCAGTAAAGCTTAAAGTTGAAAATGTATAGATCTCTTTTTGTTTTTTTTTTTTTTTTTTTTGCTTCCTTTGACAAGATGCTGCAAAGAGGAGATTTTAGTTTCTAACATACCATGTAGTTCTGGCATAGGAATCTGGCATCATGACAAAGTATAACAAATGTTACTGCCCCATTAATACCTTTTTTGCAGTGGTATTTTTATGATTTTCTACATTTTTCTTCAGTGGGAGCTTGGCATCTGGGATACCTCTAATGTGGTATAACATAACCACTGACAGCTACTGAAAGCCCCCATTGAAGGCATGACACTCCAGGCCGCTCCAGCATGTTCCCCAGCAATACAGGGAAGGCTGTGGCTGACTTGATGACAAAGCGGTGGCAGCAGTGGCTGATTGCACAAAGCCTGGGGAGCAAATTTGGCTGTGCTTGGCAATCTGCTGGCGGCGCCTCGGGCACACAGCGCTGTGCACTCGGAGGGAAGAGTCAGTGTGGGGGCATTAGGGTAACCCTTCACACGCTACTAGCAGGATTGGAGGAGAGAGGTGATGACAGCTAGAGCTGGGATGGATATTTTTAGCAAGCTATATAGTCAACATGTTTTACTTCTAGCCTTACTCACAAATTGTTTGTGAGGATTTTTTGGCTTTTATGATTGTCCCTGTTACCAAAGTCATTCAGTCACTGCTCTGAGTGCATTCTGGTCAATACGTGACTAGAAACTGTAGTCTGAGCATGTACAGGCTGTTTGGTGACTAGAAACTATAGTCTGAGCATGTACAGGCTGTTTGTTTTTCATAACTTCTGGGGAGGCTGGTTACCACAGCCACATTATATTTGTTCCTAGACGAGAAGACTTTAGCAACTGTCCAGTGGGGTGCACATGGGTCAAAGATAGGAGTTAGAATAAGCACTGAGGTTAAGAGGAATTAGCCATGCAGACCCTGAAAAACTAAGCTATTGTCTTAGAGCCTGATTTGAAATTAACCTTCCGTCTCCACATTCATGATGGGAGTTTCTGCTTCTGCTGTCTCAACTGCAAAATGTTCCACTTCATCTTCCGTGTCCCCACCGACTGCCTCCATATGTCCTCACCAAGCATTCTTTGTCACAGCTTGGCAAGGGAGCCCCAAGATATAATTTGGTTCCTCTCTCCTCTGAGGATGGGTGAAGACCCCAAGCCCAGCAAAAGACCTCTTGCTGTTTCAAGTGAGCAGGGAGCCACTGCTGCCCTAAACCATTGCTCCTTATGCCTACAGTTAGGAGGCATTTCCTAACCTACATCTCTCTTAATGCACAATAAATCAATATCCCTCCTCCATTAACCTTACATATCTGAGGGCTCCTATTACGATTTCCCTTCAGACTTGGCTTTTCCAAACCTACTCCATTTCCTTCAGCATGTCCTCATAGGTTGTATTTGCTTGCCTTTACCACTCCTGCTGCTGTCCTAAGGACTTCTAGTTTGGTTATGCATTTTTTTCAAAGCAGAGTTTTATTGTCTTTCTCATTTTCTTCTTCAAAAACCAGTTCCATCCTCCCATGACCCAGATCACAACAGCCACAGCACAAAGTAGTGGAAAGAGGAGAGACCACAACCTGCTACAATAAATCTGCCCTGAATGCACTGTATGTGTAAAATTGCCCTTTTTTAAATGTATTTTTTTTCCAGCGTTTGTTATGCCCCTAAGCAGCTTATCATTTATTCCTGTGTGTGATAAATATAACCCAAAATATAACCCAAAATATTTTTTAATACACAGATATAAAACACTGAAAGTCAATTAGCAGAACTACACACCTAAAGTCTGGCTCTTAAAGGGACTCCTTTTTCTTTTTAGTAAGCATGTTTGCATGCTTTTGCATCTCTGATTACTGTGGACAACTAGCATTGAATTCATAGACCTGATGTATAAACAACTTCAGTACAAAAACCCAATTTTTTTATGCTGTGTTTGCCCCTGCGAAAAAAAAAGGCTTGATACAAAAATCTTAAAAGTGCAATTATTGAAAAATTCTACCTACAAAGAAAAAAAACAAAACAGAAACGGGCTCTTGCTCATTCATTGTGTTTTCATTCTTCCCTCTGCCCTCCTCTTGAACTTTACATGACTTTTTTTTCCCCTCCACTTTTGTCAGCGATGGGAAATTTCTAATACAACATACAGGATTCGTCCCTATTTGAAAATGAAAAGGAAACACATTTGCACTGAGATACACTGAGGGGCATTTGTTAAAGCCAAGGCAGAGTGGCAAAGTTCATCTCCCAGCAGCAATACTTGTGGCAAGAAGTAACTGCATTTGTCCCTTTTCTCCCAACGGCTCATTACAGCTGAGCAGGTCAGACCTGTCAAACATCGCCACATTCGGTGGGTCTAGGGGGGAAAAAAAAAAAAAAAAAAAAAAAGAAAAAAGGAAGAAAAAACACCCTGTACTTGGATGCAAGGGCTGTGCATCCCTTGTGCTTTGTCTGGCGCAACCCTTTCACAGAAGCACAGACATTGTGAAAGGGGGTCAGGAAGGTAGCAAGCCAGCTGCCTCACACCCTTTCGACCGACTCCCGTGACCGACGAAAGAGCAGTGGCTTCAAGAACGTTGCAAATACAAGATGAGCACCTCTCCTGGGAAAATACAAGTACAAGCCTGACTTTGGTCTTGCTGCAGGTTGGGGTTTAGGGTGCTTGTTTGTTTCAGTGTCACCTTGTGGTTTCAGTGGGCCCGCTGCTGTTTTCATGTAGGATGCAGGAGAGTAACACAAGCCCACTCCCTCCTTCAGAGCCAGCATGCCCAAGCCTCAGCTGATATTCATGAGCCCAGTGCCACTGATCTGGGGGCACAGCACGGCACATGGCCTCCCCCCCAGCTGGCTGTCTGGGCCAAACTTCGCCTGGAGCCCAGCAGCTTTCAGCCCACAGTAACTCCACCAGAGTTGGGAGCTTTATGCTGGTCTAACAAAGAAAGGAGACAGGCTAGCCAGGCCTTAATGAGCTGATGCTGATCATGTAACTGTCTTATTGAATTTGCATTTCATTAGGAGACTTCATTTGAACCACAGCTGTGAATATTTGAGGGCCTGATTGTGTCTATGGATACTAACTTGTTCAAAGAAGACAAGGAGGATACTGAGCTGCAATCCTGATCCTTTTCATATTGATCAGACAAGATAGATCCTCCTTAAAACTAACGTCAGGGCTGTACCATAAATGTGTCCAGGCCCATATACCCTGGCTGCTACTGGGCTGCCCAAATGCCCCTTCCAGAAACTCGCCCCTCCAGGAAATGGAGAGGGAAGCTGGACCGCAGCACCCACTTGAGCCTTTGCCTGATAAAATTTCATTTTCCTGTACTGTAGCTTAGTGAAGATGATGAAACCCATGGGATGGGAATACACCATCAAGGGAAAACATCCCACCACCAGAAGGAAATGCCATCATTCAAATACCGACTTGTTATTTGAGGCTTCATGATTATCCCTGTAGCCATGTAAATCAGATTACCATACCATAATGTTCTGTTGGAATCCCACATCTTTTAATGATGGAAAGACTGCAGACAGCAGGAATGAAACAGTTAAAAAGCAAAGATTTGTGATAAGCAGATGGTGATTATTGTTACTTGCTGGTAAAACCTGTTTGTATTAAAAATATCTTAATGTTTCCATTGGAACCTACCAATTAAGAGATTAAACTGTGTTTCATTCACGTACAAGTGGCTGTGAGCTCACACACACACGTGGCACTCCCAGCTCCAAATTCCACCTAGAGGCTGGCTGAAAATATACCTGCTGGTCATCTTCTTTTTTGTGCATGTTTATTGAGTGGGGTTTGGGTTATTTTATGAGCTGTCAGGAGTGAGATATTTTCACCTTATTATCAGGAGAAACAGGAAGCTGCTGGTAAATACAGCTATATTTCAGAGAATTATCTAACTGGGGAGTAAACCTTTATTGATGAAGCTGGCTGAAGTCCTGCCAGGCCTGAAAGGTGGACGGTACACCACCAAGATTTTATTCTCAAGATAGCCTAAGCAAGATGATTTGTCTGGGAATTGCCCTAAGTAAACATGCTAATAGGATGGAAAAAGTCAGCCCCTTTGCCTTCTTAGCCAACCAGCCATTTCCCCTCTGCCGAAGGGAGTGACTGTTGGCACTCAAGGGCTTCCTGCATACAACTGGTCAGTCTTTTGCTGCAGTCTCAGGAGCCTTTTTCTGTTAACAGGGAAGCCAAGTTTCCTTCACGGATGCTGCCTTACTCCAAGCATTGGCTCTGTCACTCAGGGGCTGTAAGTAGATCTGGACAACTCCCCAGAGGACTCCAATGTTTATAAACTAATAAAGGATCTGATGTTCCCAGTCTGAAAGCCAGACATAGCTGCTGCTGATATAGGAGGGTTTTCTGTCACTTCTCACTTTTCATACCTTGACATCCAGAAGGACTCAGGAAATGGCCTGGTTCTCACACTCTTTACACTGCCCTTTGTGACCATTTCATAGGACAGAGTAAGGCCATGCCAACACACATCACAAGCTGTGATTATAAGCAGGACTTGTATAAAGAAATGATGCCCCTTGCATTGTCATCAAGCACAGGGTAACTATTCAGGTGAGTTCTGGTACTTGGAATTGGCTTCAACTAGCTCAGCTGACCAAGTGTCACAGCTCTAAACATATCTGGACATCCTCAGCCTGAAAGCTCTCGCATAATGAACTTTCTAAGGATATTTCCAGCCCTACCTGATACTGCTGAAATCAGTGATGGTGCAAAGACAGCATCTGATTTAGCTTCGAAGTGCTTCCATCTCTGCTTCCTTAGCTGAAATCAGAAAATGCAGAGACCCATTTAAATGAGAAAAAAAAACCAAAACAAACAAAAACAAACAGACAAAAAGAAAAAATGAACAAAAATAAACCTATTCCAGCAGTGCTAAAAATTTCAGTTCAGGCCTGATCAGGGATTTGGCAGAAGCTTGGTAATAGCTTTTGCTTTGTTTGAACCAATCCCAAAATCCACTGTTCAGTGCTGCTTTCTGGTGTCTGCACATTCTCTGAGAAGGGCAGACAGGGAGGGGGAGAAGAGGTGTCTCAGTGTGTTTTCCACCCATCCTACTGCTTCTCACAGGGGATTTTCCACTTTCTCAGTTTGCTGTTTGCAGGAAGGGGCAGGGAGTCTCCCAGAAGACCCTGGCAGAGCTCCCCTGAGACTCCACGGGACAGCCAGGCCTCTTCAGAGGCAATGCCGGTGCCGTTCTCCACTGGGATCTGCAGGGGAGGCTAAAGTAGCACGACTGGCCACAGAGGTGCACTGGCCTGGAAAGTTCCCAGATCCCCCATCACAGCCCAACCAAGCAAATAAATAAATAAATGGTGGCACACACCCGCTCCCTGCCCCTTTCTCCCCCAGGTCAGAAAGATGTCACCTCTGCTCAGGCTTGCTGCCACCACAGGCTTGCAGAGCAGACTGCTCTTCTGCCCCCTCTCTGCCACCGCCACCTCCGGGGGCCCGGTTGTCATTTGGCTTTGTGCCTCTCTCTTTGCAGTCTATTCCCACCCCTGCCAAGACCCACTCCTGGGGCCTGCCCTGTGGCCAGGCTCATCCTTGGCATATTTTTGGAGGAACATCTGGATTTCTGGAGGAGCAGAGATGCTGCCTCAGCTTCCAGAGGAGCAGAGAGTTGGGGTGGCCAGGCCTGAGGACACAGTTGCCCTACAGGGCACCTGGCTCGCCACCACTCCACCCAATAAAACCCCCTGGACACCCCAGGGCTTCCCTGCAGCCCCTCAGACCAGATATCCAGCAGTTCCCAAGGGGATTTTTAACCCCCTTCTGCCATGTTTACAGTCACTTATTCAGCTCTGCGCAAACATGCTTTTCTTTAGCATGGCGTGAGGGTTTTGTTGGGTGTTTCTGTTTTTATTTTCCTCCCCTGCTGCCCCTTTGGAGGCAATAAGGTGCACAAACAAGCTGCCCATGGGCGGCCAAGAGCAGAATCCGAGCAGCCCTTAAATAATAAAATAAAATTTAAAAAAGAAGAAGGGGAAAGAAAACCCGCCCCGTGCTACCAGGGGCCCCGTTGGTTAAAGGCTACGGCGCAGTCACTCTGAAGTGAGGGTTTAATGAAGTAGCCTGTGAGAGAATGGAGGGGATGGTCCCCGCTGCACAGATGGCTCTTTGTCACCGCTGACACCTGCCATCTGCTTGTTTGTCTAAATGATGTCGGAGGGGCATCGCGAGCCTCCAATCTGCTGCGCCGCCTCCACCAGCTCGGCGTGACCCCCTGACCCGCGTGTCAGACGGGTCCGGAGAGTTTGTTCTTTCCGCTCAGTGGGCCCGTCCCGGCCTCTTCCCCGCCGGCAGCCCCGCAGCTGCCCCCGGCCGCGCGCTGCCGCTCGCCCCCCACGCCCGCCAGCCCCTAAATCTCCTCTTCTTCATGCATATGAAAGGGGGAGGACATGGAGAGATTAACCTCCCAGGGCATGAAAGGGGTACAAAAGTTTACACCGCCAGGCGGCCATTTAGACCTTTTGCGGGGGATGCACTCGCGCTCCTGGGCTTTTTACCGTCATCTCCGCTCAATGCTCAGACTCTTTCTGAGGTAATTAAGAGGCCAGATTACCTCAGATGTAAAGCCACTGATACCAGGAGAGGCAATTAAGATATTCAGAGAATACCACTTCTTTCTATTTCTCTGCCACGAAGGCAGACTGGTGCCTTAATATCACCTATAACATTTAGAGGTCTCCAAAGACGTGTGGTTTAAAGGCAGAAAGAGGAGGTAGGATCCACTTTCCTGGCAGTGGTCACCAGCAGACTTTTGAAATCACGCTTGGAAAAAGGATATATTACTGCAAGTGCATCGTCCAGGTAGCATTTTTTCTCAACTTCTCACTGTAGAAAAAGAAGAATATCTTCTTAATACATGAAAAAGGGTATCTCAGTGTATGAAAAGTGACTGACAGCTGCCAAGAGGGTCACAGCTTTCAGATAAACTTGGAACAACAAGTGTGTCCCAAGAATCTAACATTTAATTTAAAAACAACATTAAAGTCTAAAACAGCCTAAACAATCTTGACTCGTTGGAAACCCACTTCCTTTTTTTTTTTTTTTTTTCCACTCTAAGCCCACAGAAACACTATACTTTGGATATGACTTCAGGTCATTTATGTCACCTCAAAATACTCAGGGTGAGTGCCTAAAAGGGACCTCTTTCCCAGTACACAGTACAACCAACAAGTCCAACTCTAGGATGCCTCAGAAGACACTGAAGCTTGCTGTTCATAGCACCACATAAATTGTGCTTGATGTTATCAGTGATGTCAGTGTACATGGAAGGTGTATAATGGATATTAATTATGACTGTTATCACTTATGACTTGTGTAGTGCAGCCAGGTATGCTTGAATACTTGCAAACACAGCGGCTTTTACACGTGGCAACTCATGAAATGGAAAATGGTCACTCTGCACAGCTCTAATGAGGGCAAGGGTGATTTAAGCTAGCAGAAAGAATCATAATTACTGTAGGTTCAAAGTGATCTTGAAGGAGAGGAAGTTAAAACAGGGTTGGGATTGATCTACTTTCATGCTTTACTCGGCCCATTGCTTTTAATGCCTCATTTTGAACTATAAACAAATGGCTTCAGGTGATTTGCACAGTTTTCTGCAGATAATTCCTGATTTTTTTTCTGGGCAATGGTGGAAAGTGTTCACTGTGCACAAAATAAAATGATAAAAAATAAATAGCAGACAAAACTGCTACTAGCCCCCACCCTCTTTAGTTTGTCCAAAAAAATGTCCAGATTAAATCCTGGATTCAAAGCAATGTCAGAGCACAGATGAGAGGAAAGGGCTCCAAGGTTTGCAGAGGACCACATGCTTACAGGGAAGCTGGTGCAGATGCCCAGCCCCAGCAAGGCAGCTTGGATGCTGGAGGCCAAGGCAGCCCTGCTGGCAGAGACCTATAGGAGTGAGAAGGTTGGTGGTCCCCTCTGCCTGTGATCCAGGAGAGGAGCGCAGAGCCAGCCCTTCACCAGGAGGGAAGGCCTTCAGTCTTTCCTCCACTGCAGCCCCTTGGCCACCAGCACCTGGGCTGAGACCAAGCACAGCAGGAGTAAAACAAAGGCAAAACCCAAGAGACACAGAAAGGCCTATGGGCTATGTCCTCAGCCTGGGAAGCCTCTTTTTTCTCCCTCTGCTTCGTGACAGTGCAGTTTCTGAGCCCACAACACAGGACCACTACAATTAATATTGCTGACAGAAAGAGGAAATCAGAGGCAGCCACATCCCCGCGCATCCATCCAGGAAACAATTCATTGCCTCAGACCCCTCTTTTTTCAATAAAATTGGATGATAATTTGGGGTCATATGAAGGAAAAGTAAAAGGAAATTTAAAAGTCCCTAAAAAACACCCAGCCTTTTCCAAAATCTAACAGAGAGATAAAGGGTGCTTTGCTGATTTCTGTGTGCTTTGCTTATAAGTTCAGCATGGAAAGGCTTTTACCCCTCCTGCATCATAAAAGGGATTTTTTTTTTTTTACCTGAGTTGTTTTTGGTTAATTGGCGTGTATAAAAATGTCTCATTGTGAAAGCCATCCCTGACCCAGGTGTTAAGTGTCTAAGATCTGCCCAGCTGCCTCATGATGGGTACTTTTCTTCCTTCAAACACCCTGCTGACTCCCTGACCCTCAGCCAACACCATGCTCAGCAGCAGAGCCAACACATCGTGTTTGTCTTGGCAAAATGAGCCAGTCTGCATTAAAATGAGGGTCAGTGGAAAACAAAAAGAACGAGCAAAAGCCCCTTCATTTTTTTCTCAAAAATAAAATTTGCATGTTTTGATGCTTTCTGACAGCCTACCAACTCCAGAAAGCACCTAGACATCCCCACAACAGGTGGTGAGATGCTTTAGGAACATTTTCTTCAGAAGCTATGACAGTAAGCTTTCTGCACCCAATAATTTCAACACAATTCTATTTTGATGAGGTGAATGACAGTCAATTCCCATTAACTCCCCCCTATCAGAAGCTAAATTTCTCATCATCCTGCAGAGGCTTGGATTTCTTCAGATTTCTTGATCTAAAAAATGACTTTTCATAGAGGAACCTACAAAATGATAAATCCCCTAAATTGCCCCTGTGGCAATACAGTACATTTTCCTCATTTAAGGGTGGAAAGCATGACAGTATGCAAAGACATTTATTTGTACTGGGAAGACTTATCTTATGAGACCTGTGCAATCCCCTGTTTTAAACCAGCTGATGTCTATAAATAGTAACTAAAAGCACTATTTTATTTTGCCCCGTCACTGTTAGGTCAAAGGCATCTCAGCCTCCAGCAGGTCGATTATGGCACACAACCCTTAACGGCACACGAAGGGATCAAGGTTGTATCATAGCCCTGCCTCCTCAGCTTGGGTGCCCACTCGTGGCATACACGTAGGTAGGTCCACCCCGTGACAGGGCAGTGGCAGATGATGACAGTTTTTGCTGGTGGTCATGATCAACAATGAACTGTGGAGTCACAAGAGTATGGCAGACCTGTTCTGCCATCAAATGCCACCCCCCAAAATGCCTGGCTGATCTGAGCTGGCACCCCTGTGTAAGCACTGACTGGGAGGGAAGACAACCAGGTCCAAGCTCAAGCTCTAGGATGCTGATGTTGAGTCCGGCCACTGTAAAATCTGGAGTTAGCTGCACACAAGATCCCAAGTTTGATTATTTCCTTTTTTTACATTTTTACATTTTGCATAGTTTTACATTTACATTTTCACAAATGGGACTTCTAAAAACATTTTTATTTTCCTCCTTGACTGAGGCTGGCAGAGTTGGATGTGGATTTGTATGCACAAAGTTTCTTTTTTCTAGACTGGAAATGGGATTTTCACTGTATCCTTTCCCTCTGGAGCTCAGCCTTTTAGTATCAATCCCAAATAACATCTCTTGACCATGATCAGCTCAGTCAGTCCTGCAAGCAAACTTCATCAAATCTACAGGAAAACAAAATATTGGCACGAGCCCATGTTTCTCTCAAGACTGCCATGGGTGGAGAGGTATTGCAGCACTTGATCACTCTGTATTTCAGCATGCACGAAACCAAAACACACACGTTTAATACAGCGAGGAGACTATCAAAATTTAAATCAATGCAAATCAATTAAGCAAGCTTGCACACTGCTGTGGACATCACCTCAAAATCTAGCCCTCCAGGCAGCCATACTACTGTACCCTCTTGCCCATGTGAAACAACACTGTCTCTGGCAAGACAGAGAGCTCCCCTCTGGCACATTTCTTCATGTCAGAGAGGCCAAAGATTTTATGTGTTTTCTGAAAGCAGCTATGGCAAACAGTCAATTCAGCTAAACAGTCTTGGCCACAGTACATCTGTGCTTAGTTTTGGCTTAGCAGAGCAGAATAACACACGTACTTCTGTCTCTGTCCCCCTCCTAACCTCAGATGGTGAGAAAAATAGCTGAATTATAGAAGTACCTTCTGTACAGAAGTGTCCTGTGACAGTGCAAAATCTGCATGACTGGGTATTCCAGCCAAAATTCACAGACTCACATGATTTCCTTGTGAGATGACTTTGTGGGGAGGGGTTTTTTTGCTTAGTTCTTGTTGCTGTTGTTTTGTTGGCTCCTCAGATCAATACATTTACTGATCTCACTTCAGACATTTTTATAATCACAAATATGAGAATAAGCAGAAGTCAGGAAATTTCTTGCAGGTTTCTGCCATATTTATAATCAGGGTTTCCTCCTCTGACCCTTCTTGTCCTGCTTCTGGAAGAGGCACCATCACCCAGTGATACAGCAGTGCCACACAGCCAGTGTCACTGCCACCACGGCTGACAGCAGCAATGGGGACATTTCTTCAGGTGTCTCAATGTCTTAAGAGCTCAGACTGTATTTTCCAATGGGTTTTAAAGGCCATCATCATTGCTTTTTGTGGGCTTATATCACTTGCTCCATAGTGCACCACGATCAAAAACTGTATGCCTGTATTAGCTTGGGCTTTAACCAGGTTAGGCAGCCCAGGTCCCTAAGCCAGGCTCTGCAGCTCCTTAGCATAGTCACACAAAATGCTACAGACATGTGCCCAGCAGACCCTGTACACCTCTGCAAGGTGGTGACTCTTGCAAAGAAGAGCAGAACAGCAATCCCCAAGGCAGCACGGCCAGCCAGAGCTTCAAAACACTGCAGAAACACAGCTACAGGGCACTCTGCCCCAGCTGCTCAGCCTTGTCACACAGACCTAGCACCCATGGAGCCATCCCTGATGTCTGCAGCACTGCAAAGCCATAATCAAGGCTACAAACTCTCAGAGAGTTCACAAAATGCTCACAGCATCTTTCAATACTTCAGTTACCTCCTTTGACATCAATTACACCAAATTTGCCATCCCTGACCGTACACACCCTAGTAAAGAAATACTGATTAGCTTGCACTGCATTCTTCACTTAATTCAAATAATTAATGCACATCTTCATCACTTCCTCTCCTGTTTTACAAGCTTTTGTTAATAACATTTAGCCTTTTAGCAAAACAACTAATTTTTCACAAAAAAATTTAATTTTAGCAAACTTCTAAATTTTGATGGAAGCTCCTCATTCAATAGACCATTTAAGTCTTGGTTTCCAATTAATATTTTCCAGCATTTGTTTTTACTCTTGGTTTAACGGACTTTTTTCTCCTCTATCAGGATAATTTGGGTAGAGATGAGACCATACTCCTCCACTTATATTGATCGGTTTGTCTTTGCCATTCCAGACAGCTTTTTAGAATTAGCTATTTCTGACACTGAAATGGTTTCCTTTTCAAGAATGAAAAGGGTTCAGAAACAAATTTGAGCAGAAAGTTTAATTTTATCACCAAGAGGAAAGAAGTCACCTTCCAAGTTGCAAAGGCTCAGGCAATTCTAACCACCATTTACTGGACCAGCAGTGGCTGAGAGGTGATCATATTTGACCCCAGAATTTACATCTGCACCCTGGATTTGAAAGAAGAGTTTCCTTCAATTCCCTACACTGACACAGACTTTCATCATGACTGTGGGTGAAGTCCTTAAAGCATTTAAGGTAATTGGCTTTACAAAACAAAGACCCAAACAGCATTGTGTATCCGAATTTCCAAATGCCAGCAATACAGTGAAAATCTTTGAAGTTAAAGGGATAATTAGGCCAAGCAAATTGCAAGTTGCCTAAACATGCAGCAGAGCTTGGCAACCCCGGCTGGTTGCCATGATGAGGCACGTGCACACACCAACATGGTGGGAGAGAGCTGGGCCATCTTCAACCCAGAGCCACCTAATGCCATGGGCCAGCTCTGAAGTATCCAAAAGCAGCTGCTCCCTGACTGTCAACTTGCTCAAGCTCCCGAGCATCTGCAAATTTACGTCCCAGCAAATGTTAGCAAATAATCAAGATTTACTGTTCATTTGTTAATCTTACAGGGTGGAACTGGATGGATTTTCTTTTCCCTGTGTTTAGTCATCTGTTTTTTGAGCAATTTGTACTGTCATATTTCTGTTTCTCAGCTAATCTTAGAGCCAGTGGCATAATTTTACTGAATTATTAATATTTCAAGCGCATTTGTGTGGTTTGCACAGAGCTCAGTGACAGGATAAATCACATTCTGTATTGTTCCAACTTTCTTAAAATACCCCTTTGTAGTTAAAAAAAAACCGATTTCAAGAAACTCATTCCTGGACTATGCTTGCATCACCAAAAGCCAGTGCACCTGCCCAGTTTCCCAGCGCAAAATGTGACCAGAGCACACAGGAAACCGGCGGCCCCGCAGGGCTGCTCCGCAGGCACTGCACGCCCAGAGCACTCCCGCAGCTCCCTGCGGCCTCGGCACACACTGCAGCAAGGCAGTCCGGGAGGGAGGGCGCACAGGTCACCTGGGGGCTGCCCTGCCCACGCAGTCCTTCCCCAGCAGGGCTGGGCACGGCTCCTCAGCAGCACTCGAGGCTCGGTCTGCGACCGCAGGCACTCCTGCTTCTGCAGCGGGGACAGCGAACAGACCGTCGGCTGGTGCCCACCCTGAAGGGCGCCTGGCAACCCCGGTGCCCAGCATGCAGCTGTCAGCCTCCCAGTCCCCAGGAGCAGCCCAGCCAGCATCGCACTCCCACGCGAGGCCGGTGTCCCTCTCCCGGGCCGGTAATTGGCTCGGATGAGCGTCATGCGGCTGGGCGCACACATGTGTCCCATAACCTAAACCATCTGCGAGCGTTTTAATTAACCCATCCCCAGCTCCACGGCGCTGCCATTGAAAAGATCCCGCCCTGGCCCCAGCCGAGCCTCCCCCGTGCAGCCCTGCAGCTCCTCTCCCCACCCAGGAATTCGCAACCACAACTGTACAGCGTGGGCCCCCCGGCCCTCCGCGGCCGCGCGGGAGCAGCCCTCAGCAGTCAGCGAGGAGGAGATGAAAAGGGTTCCCTCCATATGTGGCTGCCGATGCGGACCTACAGGGTAGGCTCCACGCACAATAGATAACAGGAGGCTCCTCCTCACAGCTGTTCGGCTGTAGGGTCTTCCACGTCACATCATATATGCAGGCGTCAGACACCCTTCATATAAAAAAAATGACTGGAGGGGAAAAAAAAAGCCTTCTCTGAAGCCGCATTGAAGCACATCGATGCAGAATTCAGCCTACTGCTGCTGAAAATTGCTGAAAAAATGCAGCCATGTCCCATGTTCTCATTACTCTCCAGGGATGTGACTTTACTCTCTGACTGTTTTTATATTGCAATGAAGGGAAGTTTTCAGTGGAAGTACTCAAATTCAATGGAGTTGCTCTGGAGACTGAAGAGAGATCCAAAGTCACCAAGACCTAACCAAGATCAGGCTCTAGATGAAGGGATTTGGGCATTGTAAATGCAACAAGGCTCACAAGCAGGAAATTTGCACTGGCGTGCTAGGTTTGCAGCTGGTCTAAATGAGAGCAACCTATTAGGGAAGAACTTGGTGTTGCCCATCCAGAGGCAGGACACCCTCACTGGAGGGTCTGATCCTCTGGAAGTCATCATGACCATGGTATTTATAAATTTAACAGAGCTGGTAGTGCAAAGTCACCCCAGAAAGCAAAACCTCACAAGTTTACTTGGAGGTGCTCATTTTCACCAACTATTGCAAACTAGCTTTAATCATATGAAACTCATGCTGTCATCAGCACTGTGCTTTCACCAGTTTTCTGGGGGGGGTCATCCTTGGCAACTTTTCTATTGCACCTTCCACTGAGCTCTCTCAAAATAGCTTTATGTATGAGATCAGCAGTTTCTCCATTTTATAGGCAGATAAATTGCACCGAGCAGTGAAAACACCCTTGCTTAGGATGGAATATTGACAGAGCTGTACTGTTGTGTACTGTTCACCACCATCCCAGCCTAGGACTTGAAAAAAAATTGCTGAGACCTATTTGTTCACAACTAGGGTTTTCCTGCAGGTTTCGTGTGATGGAAATAGCATAATCTCTCACACTGACATCAGAGATCACTGATACACACAAAGCAAGACGGGAAATTTTCTAATAAACGAAGCTGGGATATCAGTTTGTCCAGATTTCATTTGAAGTCCAGCCCTCCAGCTATGATCCCGCAGTATCCATATGACTGTGGTGCATCACGGCTTCAGATACTTAATGAGTGCTGCAACGTACAGTGACCTCCTGTGCTATTTCATCTCTCCCTGCCTGCAGTGAAGCAGGATCAGACCATAAGGGTCAGACTCCTTACCCCACTGCCATCCCCCAAACTGTAAATAAGAGCAGCACTGGGGCCAAGAAAATGCTCCTGCTGGGTTCAACAGTAGAAATAAAATCACAATTCCATTCACTTATTCACTGAAAGCCTCTTATGACAGAAATACCTATATTTTCCACTGTAGGGAGAGCAAACATCTCACCTGCGTGCAAGTGTGGAAAATTTTCCCCACCAAAAAAGTGACTTTGATCCCTGAACAGAACCTCAGACTGCTGAGGGCAGGCTAGGTTGGACAGTTTATTCCTCAGTGTGCTCAGCCTCCTCTGAATCATTCTACAGCTCATCTTGCAGTCCAGTTGGTCCTTTGAATGCAAAGGTTTCTCATAAGAGATGTTTCAACATCTCTCCCCAAAATCAGTGACAACAGCACACTGGTCTCATGCTGAATAAGGCATAAACATTGCCCTCAAGGAATCAAGTCCTTAGGTTCTGTCTGATAAACACAGGATACATTTTTATGATCAACATTCCCAGTCATCCAGCAGCTGAGCTTTGTGAGCATCTCATTTCTCTCCAGTGAGATTTCCAGAGTGACTCAGAAGCTTTGAGTGGAGCTGGAGGGTTTTGGAAAACAAGCTCATTTTTGTGCTGCCACCTTGCTCACTTTGGCTTTCTGAGCTGTGAATGCAGAAATTGTGCTGTGCTGTCAAAAACGCTTGTGATTCATAACCTCTGACAAAAGCACAAGTAGAACAACATCATGAATTGCATAGCTCATTGGCCACTGGGGAGGGTTCATTGGCCTGCTAATCTGAACTGTCTGATCCTAAACTTCCACTTCCCATTGCATTCAAATGCACTGCTGGGTTATTTGACTCCAGCATAGATTCAGGGATGTTTTTCTTGTCTTATAGTTTTGTACTGACTGAGCTAACCCACAAAATAATTATTAAGGCAAAGAACTTAGCGGGATCCTAACAAGGATTAAACATTTATATGATTCATTAAATATTCCCAGTGCCGCTGGCTGGGATAAAAATGTATAAGGATTGTGTTAAAATTATAACACCAAATTTCAGCCCAGAAATCTCCATGAAAAGAATCCCTGCAAAATGTTGCTTGAGGTTGTCAGAGTTGCACTCACTGAAGTGCATGTTTCATTGGAAACCCAGCCTGAAATCCTATTGACTAGCACATCCTTGCAGTCATGCCCATACCAAAGGAGCTGGCTCTTGGGGCAAGGTTAGGGACACCCAAATAACCCACTGCAATATAAGCACAGCTTCAACTGATTATGCAACAACCCTGCACCAGCTGAAGATGCAGTGCTTTAAGGGAGAAGCTTTGTTGCTGGTGTTGCTTTGTTGCTGCTGCTCAGTAGTAAAGCGACCAAAACTGAAGGGAAAGAAAAGGACAACAGAGCAGACAAGATCTGTGAAAAACAAAGGAAGAAAAAAGAAAAGAAAAAAAAAATAAAAGAAGGAAGAGGTAGACATCACGCTCTTTTACCCAGTGAGATTTGAATACTCAATCAAATATGGGCAACATCAATGTGGATTGCTCCATCATCTTAAAGGCTACAAATCCACATCTTTTTCCTGCTGAGAGAGTGCACACACTTCCAGGCTGCAGCAGGTTCGAGGGAAAAGGTGTTCTCAGTCCCCTGCTGACTCTGCTTACTTGCTCTGAATACCTGTTCAGGGCTAGGTTGTAAATATTCATTTCTAGGTACATATCATCACTTCTGAACTGGAAGTCTTTCTTGTTTGTCCCATTGCTGGGGAGCATTTCAGTGTGCTATGCAGAGTGGGACTGCCCCACGTGGGAAAGTCACCTCCAGCTATTCCCTATCAGATGGAGTGTCTTTGGAAGACAAACAAAAACTGCATATCTACCCAGCCCTACTCTTTGGTGTTGCCAGCATGCAGAAAGGGGCAGGGATACTGAGAAATCTCCATAAACATCTCAGCTTGCGGGAGCATGCCTGCTATTACATCCTCTGCTGAGTAAATGTGTATTTTCTCCCACAGCCACATAAACCATGCTGGTAAGGAGAGTGTTGAATACAGGATCCCACCTCATCCTAGCTTGTGAGGTGCATCATGCTCATGATGAGACCCAGGAAGAATAACTTGTGCTGGGACTACAGTCTGTCAGGTGCCAAGATGGACTGGAGAATGAACGTGGGTGTAATGTTCACATCCTCACCTTGCAAGGTACAGGTAGGATTGGTTGGGCCCTGAAGACCATTTTTTTGCTCAGCTGAAGCTGGTATATGTTCTCATATACCAGCTTCAGTAATTTTGCACAGAGAACAATGGCACACACAAAATCCAAAACTGAACTTTCAGTAAAGAAGAGCCTTGAGTCAGATGGACAGGTTTGCCCAGAACCAAGTGTTCTTTGGGGTTTTTTTGCAAGGAAAAGACCACACTTCTCAACATGGCAAAAGGATGCAGACTCATCCTGCTGGTGCTTGGGGGTATTACGGCTGCAGTTGTCATACAGCAGAGAGCAGCAGCATTGGCCAGAGTATCTATCCATTTGTTTTAGTTCAGTTTTCCAAAGAGGTAGTGCATGCACTATCACTCTCGTGTGTGTCTCTTCACCTGTCTATCTGCACTCAGCTGTGCTTCTCCCTCACCAGTAACTTTTGAACCTGTTGACCCATTAAAAAAAAAAAAAATTGACAGACAATAGGAGGTCTCCAAGGTATTGAATTCCAACACATTTTATGAAAATTGGCAGCTGGCTAGAGGAGAAAAACCCAATTAGTGCCCCTGCAGAGGTGAAGGCTGCAATGTGAACGTGACCCTTATTAGACAGTGAAGATCCTCCTGGGAAAGAGATATTATGAATGCCCACAGAGGGAAAAACAGACCAGCACTTACATCTTATTAGATGCCAGCCAACCCAATGCAAGCCCCCAGTTATGTCCCAGGAAACTGATTTCTTCAGCTCTGCTGCTCAAAGAACCACATGTCCATGACCTCCAGCTGGGGCTCTTGCAGCCTCCTTACACACAGGCAGAGATAGAACTGAGGAGGAGGGAAGAATCAGTAAGGTGTTGGGCTAAGGGAAAGGGAACAGCCTTCTTCCAACAGCTGCTGAATGCCTCCCCGATCATCTCTTCCAGCCCTTTCACTGATCCCTCTCAACCCTTCTTTTCCATCTGTCCTGAGCATCCCATGGATCCTTTCAGTGCTTTCATTTCCCCATCTTTTCGATTTTCCCTAACCAAGGTTCCAAATCATCCCCAAACAGCCAAAGCTCTTCCCCATTGTACCTTAGGTCTCTGCCCTCTCACCTTCAAAGAAATGCCCTTCGCTGTAGCCACAAACTAAATGCATAATTTTCGGGACAGTTTGCTCTCATTTTTGAAGCAGCAGAATTAGTTTTGCCTGCACTGCTGAGAAACCTTGAGCCAGCTCTAGAGTCATGGCACAATGAAACAGACAAATTACATTTACGAACTGGGCCTGTCCTCAGGGACAAATTCATCCTTCTTATAACCTCCCTGAAGTCACAATAGAGAAAACATAGCCCTAATTAATCCAGCCTGCTTGCATTACAAGAGATAACACGGCCTAGAGAAAAGCATCTGACTCAAAGAGGTAGGAGGGTCATGGTCTTACATGACTTTCTAACTGACTTGATCACTGCTGTTGAGCACATTCTTTAGTTGCATTTATAAATTCAAATTGTGGGAGTTATGATTCAGGGTCTGGATTCTCGGCTCAGATGGGCAACCATGTGCAAGCTACACTTCTGCAACTAAAGCTATGTGAATCCACAGTAGCTTCACTGGTTTTCTGCTGAGGAGTGGAAAGAACTTACATTGAAAGGCACTGAGTGAACTTCAGGCTCACAGCAACACAGATGTCCTCCAAAGGTCTCCTTGGCTGTCCTTCAGCTCCTGCCCTGTGTTCTTCCTCAGAAAAACTGCTTCCTTGTCATAAATCATGCAGATCTCCAGCCCTTCCCTCTATGCTCCTGTTTCAGCTTTTCCCCTCCCTTCCCATTCCTCAAACAAAATGTTACCAGAGACATTTAAAACCATTGAAAAACATATTTTACCTTTTTAAATGAGAGGAATATAATTGAGTTCTGTAAGGACAAGAACAACAAGGAAAAGCAAGAGAGGAGGCCCACAGGAAATTAATTGGACTCTCCCTCTCTTGATCTCTGCATAAATATTTAACTGAGTGGCATTTGCAATGAAGATTTATCTTATAGGAAAGTTCTGGTAAGTGGTTGGACAGATCTGCAGGTAGCTGATCTCAGATATGTTTATATCTACCTAATTGTCTGCATCTATTTAATTAAAGAGTGAAACATTTGAAAACTCTGCAAATTGTGCAAAGAATTCACATCTGGCTAACAAAGCAACTCTGATGTGCCACCAGTGAGTGCTCTGTTCAGAAACTTTTGGGAATTTCACATACTGATGTGTATGTAACCTGGGAGAACCCAGTGGCTCATTATAGCTATCACAGGATGAAACTGCAAGGATTTCAAAGAACCTTTCTCAGTGGGTCCTAGCAAGCTCTGGAACACAGTTGTAGTGGTGATGCTCCTGAAGTGAACAGAGAGACTTGTGTAATTCAATTGAGAATGCTCCAAGAAAATGCTGCTGTCACTACACAACTCTCATGTACCCACCAGCTGTCTCCATTTGGAAAAGACAATCTTCGTTTTCTAAAAGCAAAATATTTACAATTGTTCCAGTCTGTCCCTCCAGAGTTCTTCTCCCTTTGCATATGGATTTTCCTGAAGCTGCAACACAGGGCTCTGATAATGTCTCCAACTGTCTCCATCACTAGATGTCAGATGTTGGCATTCACAACAGCACAGACTTCTAGACATAGACTGACACAGTACTTCAGCTGATTGATTTTAAAGTCACATACTCATGATTACATATTAAAGATTTGGTGGAGGGGTCTGATACAAATAAGCATTCTGGAAAGGCACAGATGTCTCCACAGAACTAATCTGGAAATCTCTTAAGGACAGGCTCCACAGCCCTTCAGTGGTTTGTGAAGGCCAGTGTGTTTGCTAAGGCTATTAAAAGAGTCTTAAATCAATTTTTCACTAGTATGATTCCAGTTATTTCACTAGGGTTGTTCTTGCGTAATGATTCAAGGGCATGCCAAGGAGGAGTGGATTAGACTCCTTCAGTTTCCTCTTGGCAAAAAGCAGTACCAAAGAAAACCAACTACTCACATTTTCAGAGCGTTAAATATTTCTTTGTGACCTTCAGTTCTGAAAGCAAGCAAAGGTTTTAGAACAAGCTTTTTCTTCTTAGGCATTTCCAATTCTTTTCTTATTGCCATCCCTTAGTTTTTTGAGCAATTACCTCACATTTTCTGTCAATCCCTCGTCATTTCTCTACTCTGCCTCACCAGTTTGCTCCTGTTTTGGCCCTGGGCTGTTTGACGTGTGCTGTGCTCCAGAGAGATGGTCCTGGTTTAGTCATCATTTCTACATGTATCAAGCTCTGGCATCCATCCAGGAAGCAGTAATGTTGCCATATGGATTGGCTGGCTAATCACAGGCCAAAAATACCGTATGTTGTTACTGAGGAGTTCTAAGGGCCAAATGCCCAAACACATCCAGGCTCCAAGGGCAGATCACGTGACAGATGCTGGTACCTAAGAGAAGCCTGGGGCAGACTTAAGGTCCCAACCTCCAAAAGCCATCCTCTTAATCCGACATCCAGCCCTAAAGACGCTCCTTTGTTTGACATGACATTTCCTTGTGCATGTTCCTCACAGCAGAGTTTTCATTCCACACTAGGCAAAGCCATCCTGTCTGAATTGCCCCTGAAGTTCTGACCAAGCCCCACTGGGAGCAGATTACAGGTAGACAACTGCCACCTTGCTTGGGAATCTCAGCTTGGGGAGAGGTGGAAAGGCTCTCAGGACAACTTATTTTCTCAAATACCATTAAATTAATCACAAAACATTAATCTCAAGTACGTCACAGTATATTTACTCAGAAATTCGTGCCAAGAAGTTCCCACAATTAAATAAAAATCCACTGACTTCCATCCGATTGTATTAGTGACTTTAAACCCTCCAATGGCTAGAATCTAGTTCCTTCACCTAAACAAGACACCTAATCACATGGCTCTAGTATGAAAAGCACTGTGTGGGGCTGAAGTATCCTTTGCATTTTATAAGAAGATTGTGGGATGATTTAGGTCTTCCACAGTACAGGAATAGGCAGACACCCTTAGCCAAAGGGTTTTTCCTATCCACACTCTGAGCCGACCACAGATGGTGTGTCTCAGAGAAGAAGTCCATTATGCCAAGCTAACATGGTTTTGACTTTCAGCAGGAACTTATTTCGAGCCCTCTGACATGCACAGGGCAAACTTGAATCTTTCTGGTCTTTTCAAGTCTAAAGATCTCCATATATGAATAGAATAGATGGCATACACTAACCTTTATTATTTTCCTGGATAATTTGCAATGAATAAAAAACAGAAAGAAGGATCAGTTGCTAAAACATTAGCAAGAACAGAAAACAAACAAGAATACTCTCCTCTGGATATTTCCAATGAAAAAAGCTGATCTTTCTCATTTGCAATGAGGGTGGCATTTAATCTCAAACTGGAGTTGTACATTCTGGCGTTTACTCTACAATACTGGGGAAGATGAAGGGCAGAGAGAAGGGAGATTGTTGATATTGAATGATCACATATTGACAACATGGCATTGTTGTGCTTGGGGAAGGGCAGAATTATGGACCCACCACTGGCGCTGCTAGGCATGGGCTGCTTTCCAGCCTCCCAAAAACTGCCAGCAGTGTGGTGGAACCATCATTTGACCGCGCACAAGGTTCTCACAAGTGGCTATTGGTTCAGGACCATCTCCTCACATGATTGCAAATGCATCCGTGCTCCTCTCAGAAAAAAAGCACAGACTGGCAGGGAATTTTGAGAATCCCTTTTGCTCTGACACTCTGTCATTTACTTTGTACCCCAGGGCTGACTGAGGGAAACATCTTCATCTGCCACTTGCAGAACTAGGAGACCTGCAGCACTGTAAGACCTAGGTGTTTCTACCTCATTATGGACCTAAACAAGGGCTGGCCTCATTTCTTATTTTATTGTAACCTAGCAAAAAATGTATCTCCAGCAGCCTGCAGTGTGTCAAAGCCTGCAGTGGTCTCCCCAGGCAAGCACCACTGCCAAGGTGCCCCATCATCACATTGTGCACCTTGGGAAAGCTGTGTCTGGGCAGGAAAACCTCCAGTTAAACCTTCCTCCAGCACTGCATGATGTGCTAGTGCCACGGGCCATGGACTCTCTCGTGGACCAGCTCTCCTCGCCTACAAAAATGTGTGGCAAGATGTGGCTGCATTGAAGCTATGGCTGTAACTAGTGTTGAGAGGATATAAAAGGTGTCCTTTACACCCTCTCAAAACAATATTCCTCAAATTAAATCCCCCCAGCATCACTAAATTTCTTGCTTTGTTACCTTCCATGGAAAACCAAACAATTCTACCCCAATTCCTAACCATAATTTTCAAGTGAAATGATTAAAATAGTTTTTGTTAGCTCTTTTATAGGAAGACTAGGTTTAAATTCTTTTGAAAATCGCAAACTCTCTCCAAAGATGTTTGTCTTTGGCTGTAATTTGTGGCATAGCACATGATATTCTCCAAGATAACAGACTGCAACACCAGTGGGACTGAATTGAAATTTATTACTTTCACAGCCATGTATCTAACCACCTATAGGTCACGGAATTATATACATGCATATGCTGAATGATATGTATATACAGCAGCCTGGGACAGGAATTAACAACCTTTCAGAGAGCAGAGAGCGATTTCTATGTATGTCTATGATCTTCAGAAAGGAAGCCCTGGGCGGAGATTTAATCACATGTCATTGTCTGTTATGCATTCATAAAAAGATGAATAATTATGGCAATTCAAGGAAACCTATCATCAACTGAGAGTAAAAGACTATTTTTCTGAAGCATACAAATTCAGTCTTTTATGACAAAATGACTACTTAAGACTTAAAACTCTAATCATTACCATTTGCTTCCTAAAATATCCACCTCCCTCTATCTGCACACTGAACTGAAAACACAAATCACTCGAAATGTCTCTGGTCTCTAAAGGGGGGAACATACTTTTTTCCTTTCCCAATTCTGCAGACAGGTAGTGGGGGCAGCATTTCTTCTCTCTTGGTGTCAAGCAGGTCACCCAGGGCACAGCCCGACCCTGCAGGAGCTGATCAGTTCCTGCCTGGGGTGCTGGCACAGGGGCAACCGTGAGGTGTCCCCGCACCCCTTCCTGCAGGGCCATACAAACAAGCCCCCACCACACCCTATTGTCAGGAAGGTGGTGCTAATGGGAGATGGTTTTGAAAGTTTAATATAGCCTCTGCAACACCTTTCAGAAAAGGAAAGGGGTGCCCAGCTTACTACAGCTGAAAAAACAAAGAAAAGAGGGAGAAAAAAATAAGCTATTTCCTCTAAGCTCCTAATTTTTATTGCACTTGCCAGCCACAACCAAAGGGTGCCCCGTCAGAGGGTGGGAGGGGAGAAGTAATTCAGCTCTGTGCTGCTGGGACTTGGTTCGCGTGGGGAACTCAAGGCTCTGGTCTCAGGACCTTTTCTGCTGTCTTTACTCACGAAAACGGCTTTGACAGGACATAACTAAGCTTAGCCTGGCATCCAGGTAGTTTCAGAAGGAAGCTGGCAGGCTGGCAGTCCTGCCTCTGAGCTCTGCAGCCTGAGGATAGTGTCAACCTGTGTTTTCCCAATTTCTCCTGCCTCTTCTTCCATCCTCTACATCGTGGAGCAAGGGGTATCTGCACATCTCTATTGCCACTGGAGTAGCTGGATCCCTTCAAGACGGGACAGCTAAGGAAGCTGTGGGGATGTGGGTGTGAGTGCCTGTGGCTGAGTGTGGGGCTGTCTGAGTGTCCACACTCTGCTTTTAATCCCTCTCTTGTGGCACAGAGCAGAGCAGTGCATATCCAGATTGCATCCAGCAGCAAGGAATGGCCAACACCTGTTCCACTGAGGAATCTGCAACCCAGGGATAGCCCTTTTCTGCCTGGACAAATTCTTAAGCAGCAGGTTAAATAGGTTTACTAATCAGCTGCACTGTACTGCAGAGCAGAGTCGAGACCACAGAGCAGGGATTGGGGCTCAGCCCTCCCCTGTGCCTGATGAAGCCCTACAGAAGCTTTCAGCTGCACTGGGGAGTGACAGCAAACTGCTGTGCCACACAGCCCATTACTCCCAATGTACAATGAGCACCTTCTTCCTCTGTGGCGTCAAACACAAAAGACCCTCAATTATTATCTGGTTTTGGAGAAAAAACCACGTTGAAGTCATTGTACTGGCAAGCGAAGCTGCATCAGGCAGAATTAAAGCTTTAGCATCCTTTTTACTAAGCTAAGGACCCCCTCCCCCGGCAGCACGGTAAACCCTGGCATGGAGAAACAGCAATGTCAAAGCGAGCTCTCTCGTTCATCTGAAGCTCGGCTTTGTTTTGCAGGGACGTTGCCATTCCACCTCTGCTCCAGCCATGGTCAAACAAGCCCAGTTGAGCCTGCCCAGCTAAACTTCTGGTTCAAGACTTCCTTCAGGAGTTTGCGCTGTCAGATTGGAAGGGTGGGCTCAGGAGGATATGGGTGGGACGCAGTGGCAGCAAGGAAACCCTTGTTCACAGCTCATTCGGGGAGGAAACGGGCACTGATCCCAAGGAAATTGTTTTGTGTTCCTGAGCAGCCGCGGGGGAGGGAAGGTGGCGGTAAGGGCCGGGCGGCCCTTTCCCGCTGCAGCAAAAGGCCACCGCTGCAGCAAAGACGCGGACACGTGGGGACCAGCCTTTCGTTCCTGGCTGCTCCGGCTGCACCGACAGTATGCCCCCCAGGGAGCCGGGGACAGCAGCCCACTCAGGCTCCGCGGTGGCAAGGGTTGCCGCTCACCCCACCCGGCTTTCAGCACAAGGGGTAACCACAGGGGTCCCAGCCAGCCCTGCCCTGCTCTCAGCAGAGAGAGGCACTGCCATACACACCAAAGCTGGCGGAAAAAAAAGGGGACCTGCCCTTTGTACAAACTACTTTACCAGCCCAGCTAGACATGCTGGCTCCCATCCCTTCTTCCCCCACCACTCTGTCCTTGCCCCTCCATGGAGGTGACTTGGCCACACTCTTGGGACTGACCCAGAGATGTCACAGACGCCCCATGCAAGCCTGAAGGCACAGCCACCTCTCAGCGTTTCTCCTGGAAATAAAGCAGGGGCATCTATTGTCACTTGCGGTCTGGACCAGGCTGCAGAGGGGCCCCGTGACTCGCTCCAGGGGGCATTAAACATAACCTGCAAGCCCACAGTGTGAGGCAGGGAACAGGGCGGGAGCTCTCAAGGAAATATTTTGCTGAAAACAAAACTTTCAAAGCCTTTCAACAGCAGAGCACCGAAAATAGACTTCAGACTCCAAGGGAGGGGGAATTGGAAAAGGTTAGAAGCGGGGGAGAGAAAGAAAGAGGGAAAGATCAAACGATCGACGACAACCCTGGGGAAAAAGGGGGCGCAGAGGTTGCCAAAGATTTTTTAAGTCCATTTCCTGCAGAAGCAGGAGACGAGGAGGGTCACTTTATTGCAGTTTGTCCTGAGCAGAGCGCTCTGCAAGAGGCTCTTCAGGCTCACTCCAAACACAGCCATTCATTACTCACTGCTGCATCCTTCAAAACAGGAAGCGTTGCCAGAGCATTAATTTATCTCTTAATCGCCGTCCTTTTGTTGCTGTGAAAAATGTTTAGTCATAGATTTAATTCCTCTCACTCCACCCCCCTACATCCCGACCACCTCTGATCACAAATACCATGAAGAGACAGGGCTTGACGGCTTTTCTGATGGTTTTACTACAATTTAACTTTCAGAAGATCAGCTAACTTGCTCACAGACTCTATTGAAGAATCTTGCATAGCAACAAGAGAGCTGCCTCTGGCTCAAAGTGGGAGTATAGTTCTTTGGGATTTTGCCTTGTCATTATTATTTCTCTCTCTTGTTATTGTCTCCAGTCCATCCTCCCCAGCCCCAATTTACTTTAAACAGATGTCTTATTTGTTCATAGCATGCTGAGGATTTGCCCTGGCAGAGAGATCTTTTTTTGTATTTTGTTTTGCCTTTTTTTCCCTTAAATCTGTTTTAAATTTTGAGAAGAGCCCGTGAAACAATAGCAGATGTGTTGTAGCTACAATTAATTGGATAATTAACTTAATTCATGTATTGCATTTTAGGTTTGTGTTTCTTATGCAAGCGAGTGTGTGTGCTAGAAGCTGGGGTGGGCATGAGCAGCGGGGAGGAAGAGAAAGGCTTGTTGAGGAGGTACATCAGGGGGTCCCAGCCACGGGTCCCCCAGCCAAGGCACATGAGCAGAGGGGAGAAGGCAGTCCGAGGAAGGGGCCACGCATTTCAGCAAGGGCCAAGTGACCAAAGATGCAGCCAGTGGTGAACACAGGAGTCTGGGCTGCAACAATTTCCTGGGGGTATGTCCCAGCAGGCACATGCATAGAGGACTGTGGGGTGTATGGACAAGGTCTGGGAGGCAGGGATTCAGATTCCCTAAGACAGACTTAAGCATCCAAGACACCTCTTGCAGGAAAGCAGAGGGATGCGTGGACACCCAGTCCATACCATCGGGGCCATTGGGATATACCTGGGATGGAGCCACTCCCCACCAGCCGCAGGCCGGCTCAGCATCAGGCTGCTCTATACTCAGAGTTTGTGTCCCAACCGACCCAAGCCACAGCCAGGGCAGACAGGACCCTTCTGTCTTCATGTGCCCCACCAAACGCCCCCACATCTCCTCTGAAGCCATTCATCAGTGAATGTCTGCCCTGTGGTGAACTGCCTGGAAACCCCGGTGACCTCTCAGCTGTGCGCTGTCTGCAGAGCCCAGGACGCCAGCGCTGCCACCCAGGCAGGCCGGCCATCCTTAGACGTGATTATTGTTCCTTGGTATGGAGCCCGCCAGGCGACACAGTTCCGCCTGGGCTGTACGCCTGCCCAGTGGGAGGGTCAGGATCTGGCCCTGAGTGTTAACAGCTCTCCATGTCTCCTACTTAAAACTTTTTCAAAGTCCTCCTGTGGCTATTTCATGTTGGTCCTGGCTGCTGTCATCCTTCGTGTGTAAATGCTCTCAGCGTCTTCAGAGGCAACTTGTTTACAAGCCACCAGGGTGTATTCTTCAGTCCCAAAAATACCCTTTGTGACTTAGCCTGCCCCCACCCTCCAGAGGACTCAAAACATTTCACAAATATTGAGCTCTCAAGACAGGTACAATGCCCACAGCCGTTCAGAGCAGACTTTCTGGCTGCAGTCCTGGTGAATTTTCTTGGCTTTTGCATGGAGCTCAAGAGCAGAGGCTGCGAAGCGGTGTCAGAGCAACGTGGGGCCCAGTTCTAGTTCTAGCTCAGAGTAGCTGAATGACACAAGGGAGAACAAGGCTGGTGACTCCAAGGCAAATTTGGACTGGATCCTGCAGCAAGCTCCAGGCAGGCAGACAGCATCCACCCAGAGCTCTCCGACTTCCCAAGGCTGCCCGTGCTGTGCTCAGAGCAAGACCAAGACTTTGGCTCTTATTTACAAGAGCCTAAGTGAAACTTGAGGTTACTAACTACACTGCAAGCATTTTTGAAACAGCATTGTGCTTAGGAAACTTCACAGCATTGGTAGAAGCATCTGTCTTTTATGCAGTATGGCTTATAGCTATCAGAAGAACAACAGCAACAACGGAAAGCCATTTTTACATAAAAATAGACATTATTTTTCTATAAAATTTGCAGTAAAAATGCATCCCAACAAGTTGTTCACAAAAACAGAACAAAAAACCCCTTGAAGCGCTCAGATGAGAACAAATGATACTGCTAATTGCAGTGTACAATGCCAGATATTGGCATTTAACTCTAACTGTGCTAAATGCAAATGTCAGCTGGAATGACACAGTCCGGCTTCATCACCCAAGGCATAATTTCCAAGCCAGGCTTAGACGGATCCAAATTTCCTACATTTTTTTCTTTTCTTCTCCTGTGGCAGCAGATGAGTGCAGAGAATGGAACTATTTAGCCTTCAAAAAGGCTGGGAATGGGAACCCACAGAGGTTCTGGTTCATGCTTGACTAACAAATTACGGTAAAAACACAACATCACTAGCAGGGCTATTGGAGAGAATTATACCCAGAAGAAGTCCTCAGAAGAGGCTAAAAAGAAAATCCTGTTTAAACTAAAAGGGAAAATGCTATTCAGTGCAGCATTTTTCCACTTATTTCCTTCTGGGTTGTTTTTTTCCTACCATATTCAGTTTCTGTTCTTCTTTTATCTTAATTTGGAGGCTGTAAAGTTGTCAATTATTCTTTTTTTTTCTTCTTTTTTTTTTACCCTTATCATGTCAGCAATATTTGGCACTTTCCTGGGATGCAGAGCACGTGGATCAATGGGATTAATGAATATTAGCTGAATTCAGAAAAGGAAGGCATTTAGCTTTTGTGGTGGTGGACACAGCTCAAACTTGCCATGCACCTCAGAGAAACAACTATACCAGTGAATGAAGTAGCCTGTAAGGCTCAAGAGCCAGCAGCAAGTAAGAGGAACCCCAATGCTTTCTTTAATGTTTTGTTATTGCACATTATGACTTTCAAGGCAGCTGCAACAGCCAGTGTGGGAGGGAGAGACACTGAGCCATGATTTATGGATACTTTGGGCTCATATTACTGGCATCATTAATCACAACCGCTGATAAAATAATACACCTTCTAATTTGCGTGCAAGATGCTGAACTGAAAGTAGAGGAAATACGAGTGTTTCACATAAAATGCTCTTATAGCTCACCAAAAAGTGCTGGGTTTGCACCTTTAGCAACCTGGTAGTTTCTGCTGACAAACACCAGCCAATGGTGAGGACAATCCAGAAGTGGCTGCTGTCATAAAGGGGGTCCCAGGACATGAAACCAAGGAAAAGGATGGAGCCAACCATGCTTTAGCACTATGGTGGCTAATCAAAAACTCACCTCTGACCCAGGCTGAATCCTGCACTCCAAACAACCATGTTTGAACTTTTTCCAAACCAGCTTCCTCCAAATCCCTGAAGGACATTCCTTACATATTAATGAAGGCCACAAGTTTTCATTTCTCAAGTACTCAGAGACAGAATGAAATGACCACATATGGAAAGGATAAAAAAAGCAGTTGCTTAGCTGTGGTGAACTCCTAATGATGAATATAGATAAAATGAGAATTTAGTTCATTCACATATCCTTAATGATAACTGTGTATATATGATAACTCCAAGAGAGGAGCATGAGATGGTTCTGAGAAAACTTTTCAAACCACATTTTATTCATAAAGATAATTTTATATTATTTTAAAATATTTTAGTGGCTCTTCCTGACCTCTAGAAAATCACACTTGGGGTAGATAAATTGTCAAGCTTCATAAACAGGAGGAAATAAAAAGTGATTAGAATATGTTGATTTCAAATAAAAACAAATTGTCCAATGCATCTTTACATGATTATTTTTCAGTTAATTCTGTACCCTATGCAGAACACCTGAAAATGAAGTTTAAAAATTCCCTTGAGCTATAACACTGAGAAAGAAATTGTCCTTTTACCTCAAGGTTTCAATGGCTTCAAACCTTAAGTCTATGGCTAATTCAGGGATGATTTTCACCCATTCTAAAATTCAGAATGAAAATGTGCTATATGTGAAAAGACAGAAGCATCTATTCTGACAGGTTGATTTGCAAAAATAATGGTGGCTGTTTAAAAATGATCAGACTTTTTGATTGCTAGAAGCAGTCCCATTAGGAATGCATTAGCAGGCAGAGTGCAGCTGAGGTGGTCAAAGGTGCATCATAAATACAATTTATCTTATCAGTATCATTTTCATATATATGATGTCTAATGTTTGTATACCTATGGGTGGCCTGGGTATGTGTGAGAGGTGTAGAGAAACAAGTCCAGCTCTTCTTTGGTTCACTGCTATACAGCTATTAAAATTGCTAATTCTGTAATTAGAATAGTGTAATATGGCTAGTTCACATAACTGGAAGCAGAAGTAGATGTGGCATCTACTTCAAAATGTAAACTCTGTGTGAGTGCCATAACTTCTATGGCATCATTTTGTATTTCAAACCCATAGGTTGCAAGTTGTTATATACAGAGACGGATAGATAAATTGATCAACTGATCAAATGATTAATCTTGCTTTCTTTTTTATAGTCCAGGAAGTTAGAATGCTTTTTCTCAAATATTTCCCACTCACTGATGCCCTCCCTCTTGAGTACATGTCAGTGAATTGAGTCTGGTATTTCCTCAATTAAGATATCTAAAGTGAAAGCAGAGACAACCCTGCTCCCACTCCCTAATTTTGACTCTGCCAGCCCGACCTTTTCCCCTACACTCTTCCCTGTCTACTGCACTGGCACCAGAATTTACAGCATGGTGAAGAGGAGGTGAAGCTCCTTGCTGGTCAGCTATGCTACATTCAGGCCTGCAATCAGGTGCTATTGTATTCATGTGCTTGCTTGGGAGTGAAAGCACCTTACCTGTTCAGGAGGCTATGGCTGCTCAGTCTTTGTCATGTTCCCTTCTCTTGTTGCGATTCACCGAGAGTAACACAGCAGTGTAAGGAGGCAAGTCCCTTTCATGAGGATGGGACTCACCCAGAGACCCCTCTCTAATGCGAAATCTTCATCTGTCATCATTGCCAGTTAAATATTCATTCCTGTTTTCCATCAGCAAGTGAGAACAGCATGAGGTTTCCTTTGAGCTCTGGGACAAAAGGGTCATGGAAATTGTCAACACAGGGCAAGAACAGTTTAAAGAACAGGCCAGGTCTCAGCAATCTAAAATGCCAGTTCTCTTTTGCCCTCCTCCTCTTCCCTTGCAAACTCTCTGCCATCCCATTTTATCAACCCCATGCAGCCCTGAGCTGTGCTGGCCTTGCTGGGCTCTGCAGGGACAGTAACCGCATGCCTGAGAACTCCCTTCCAGGTTCCCAGGACCTCAGCAGTTCTTTTAAAGGAGCTACTTTTCATTTGAAAGTAAATAGACATAATTTCTAATCCCTTGAGCTGCAAAGTTATGGAGAGTTGAAAGCCTGCTGCTCCAACAGCAAGTTTAGCAGTCCATTAGAGAAGGAGGGTGTCCCCAGTTATCTGACCTTTCAGGAAATTGAAGCATCTCTTCTGCTGACTCTTTCATTGCCCCCAGAGAGCCACTGATGAGATCTGGACGTGGAATAGAGGAGCAAAAAAGAGCTGTGATTTACTTTTAGTATTACAGGGAGAAGAGAGACGGACAGCAGAGCTGCTGCACCTTGGAGCTGTGTGCCTCCCCATGCACACACTTTCTGGGGTCCAACACAGTGCAGCAGGTCCACTGACACCAGTTCGAGCTGTCCAGGGACCTGGCCCTCTCCATGGAGCGGTGGTGAGAGTCTGCAACACAAAAGGAGCAGGGGAGAAATGAATAAATGACAGGAATGAATCTTTGAGGGCTGTGTACTTTGTTTGGCTGCAGAGGATGACATTTGGGATCTGCAAGGTGCAGGTACATTAGTTTTCCATCTGCACCAGCTCTGGAGGCATTTTAACAGGCTGCTGACTTCTGCCTCTTCTGAGGCTCTTCCCCCACAATAGACTGCCTTGCTGACTAATACCACCTGGCATAGCTGAGCTGTTCCAGCCAGAGGTGAGGGTATTCCTGCCTGTACTCCACTAACCTCTGCCAGCGTTATGTTCTTCATTGCCCATTCCTTCTCCTTCTTTGCCCAGGAAGACAGACCATTTTCATCCACACAACAGAACTGAAGATAGTCAGAAGACTCTTGCTCCGAATTTCTCCTATACTTGGATATTCAGGGTGAACTGCAGATCTCGCCTTCAGAAACCCTTTCTGTTGATTTAAAAGGGCTGCTTCTGCCAGCAGATGTTTTATTTAGGAACAGTCTGGTACATGATAATGAATGTTAAGAGGCCATGTTTCCCTGCTGAGCAGTAGCTTATGTCAGGAGCGGTTCCATTTCCTATGCTGGGAAGGCATTGGGAACAAGGCGCTGCCCCCCAGGAGTAGGGAGCTTTTGGCCTCGCAAACACCTCTGCCAGACTGGCAAGGAATTTGCCATGGGGCAACCTAATTGGATTAAACAAACACTAGCACCAGGGTGAGAGAGGCACGGAAGAGGACCCCCAATCACTGAGGGACACTCGTGGGTGCATTTATTAAACCAACATTAATAAAAACCTCTGACCCCTGAATCTCCCAGCCTGAATAATGCCTGCTGTGCCAAGCAAGCTTACTTCTTTGTTACTGTCTCACTTCCCCATGAACTTCTCTCTTCTTTGTCCTTAGCTGATGTTTGCTTTGCCACAGGATTCATGTTCCTCTCTGGCTCCATCTCTCTGGCTTAGGGGATGAAGATGGCATCAGCAAGCTGGGTTTTAACCCTGCCTTCTTTCACATTCCCCATCAAGCACATCTGAGGGACATGATGTGACCCTCTCAAGTCACATTTTAGCTATTCAGGACACACAAATCTAGTCTGAGCCCATGGGGTAGTCTCCTTGTAGAGCTTCTATAGAGAAAACTCTTGTACAAAAAAAGATTCACCCATCCAAAATCAGCCTTCTGGTCATGTGCACACACCTGTGCAGGAATGCACCACAGTGAGCCACCCTCCAATTCCATCCACCTGACCTCTGCACTGACACACCTGGGTGTGCACACGGTCACTCCAATCCCCTGCCCAAGTGTTTTTGGAAGGAGAAACATAAATGCGTTCAGCGAAGATCAGCTAGCCACTCCACAGAGCTGGGGGGTTTAGTTTTGGGGTAACTGAAGGATATTGAAACACCTGAAGTGCCATTTTTAATGGAACCAGCACTAGACAAATTCAGGGGAGGGATTTCAGTGCAAGCAGAGTCAAATCAATCTTAAAATATTATGAAAAGCTCCAACCAATAAACACAGCATGAGAGGGCCATCATAGTCAGAAGAACGTATAGCCATTGCACCTGTAGTATTCTGCTATATAAACATTTTCCAAGGCCTGGTACCAAGCATATTAAAAATGATGCCAGGTTCCCAGGGCCCTTTGTCCTCCCAAAGGCTCCTCCCCCCTCAGCAGGCTCTTTTGGCGGTGCTTTCAGCCTGGTTCTCCGCAGGCGCCACGAGGAGCAACAGGCTAAAAACACCCCCAAACACCCAGACTCTGCCCTACAGGGAGCGGCAGGGAGCAGGCAGGGGAGGTGGGTGTTGTTTCAGCTTTACCATGCAACCAAGAGCGCTACTCCTGCATTGCACTTGCCCAGAGGCGTTGCCCCCTCCCAGGAGATTAGCTCAGATCCAGCACTGATGGTATTCACATCTCTGTCTCTTTTTTCTCTTAGATATAAAAGCATGTAGGAACCTACAGGGAGTCAGAAGTTCACAGACCGTCTGGTACTTGCTTGAATTGATGTGAACCTCTGCTGTGGAAATTTTTCTGGGACATGCTTTCTCATGAGCACACCACACTTTCAGTCTGGGGGAAAATACCACAAGAATAACCTTTCTCATGGTATTTCAGTATTTATTTTCTGGTTCCTGTCCAACCCTAAATCAGGAAGTGCAGAAGCGTGAGAAAATTTTATAAAAAGAAAAAAAGACGTCAAATAATGGGTTTTAAGTCTAGAAAAAGTTTCTGTTCTGCTTGAGCCCAGGGCAAAAGTTTGTTCTTGTTTTATTCCAACAGGTTCATCCATTTTTAGCTGCTGCTGCAAGAAGTGTCACATCATTGTGAGACCATCAGCAGAGAGGCCAGGGGAAGCCCTGAGCCTTGCTCTTGACTTCTGATGTGCTACAGACTCCTTAGCTAAGTCACCTAGGCACTCTGAGAGTGCATTCCCAGCCTCTCTATGAAGATCACTAATATTTAGCTTCCTTTGAGAAGTGCTTCAAGATTCTTGGGTGAAACCTCCTATGCAAGTTTAAAATTCTTTCCCAAAATAAATATCCCTAAGTTTTTTGCCCCTTACATGTGTAACTGAGCCTGTATGTGCCCCTTTAAGCCTTTAAACAGTGGGATCCTTTCATAGTGACTTAGGATATGATGTAATGTCTATGCATTGTTAACGGGACCAAAGTGTAATAAACATTATTTTAATGAACAAAGCAAAGAGATGTAACTCAGAAGACCCACGGGGAGATGTGTTGTATAGAGTTGCCATGTTTGCATACATGCTTTTCTGACTGCAGTCAGTTTTAACTAGGGTGAAATACTATTGATGTTAAATCACATGTGGGTTTTTGTTGTTGTGGGGGGTTTTTTAGTTGTTTTGGTTTTGTTTTTTTAAATGAGCCTCAGAATTTCAGGGGTGCCTGAAGACATAATGGGTACATCTGTACTAATAAGCCTAAATGTGTCCAGAACTGTGCAGCGGCCCCAAGGCCAACGGGCATGGAAAAGCCTACCTCCTTGCTATTGAACTCTCCTTGTCTCCAGAACAGCAGGGCCACATCCAGCCCACCTCCTGGGAACTGGCCCTGGCTGGCACTGACTCCAGCACCATGCCAGGAATTGTTTGGGAGCGCATTAGCTGGCACCAGGCTCGGCCATGCCAGAGACCATTCAAACAATTAACAGTGCAGACATGCAAGTGCCAGGGCCTGGCATCATTCCCTGCCACTGCTCGATTTATTAATATCAAGTAGCCATGTGGCCTGCAGAGCCTTTATTGCTGGTGACAGTACCAGGAAAGGAGAAAGTTGGGGTTACTTTTGCAAGGCTGGCAGCTAGAAGGGAAAAAACAGGCTGCTTGGGTTCATTTCTTGTAAACTCCACATGCTTTATATGGAAATTACTAAGAGATAATCAAAGTAGGAGCCTGTAATGCTGCCTTGGCAAAGCTGCTTTTCAGCCTTGTAGTGTTTCGAAAACGGCTTCACGCTCAAGAGTGCTCAGTACTAAAGAATACCTGGTCAAACTCATTTTTCTTATTTTTATTTGAATAAAGTGATGTAACCAGGACAACATATTGTTCTTACAACTCCACCATGTCCCATGAAGTCCCTAGAACCTCATGGCACCGTATTCAATTGCAACTAAATAACTAGGACATCTGACGCTAGCACATGTGAATCCTTTACAAATAAATTGTCTTGCCTAAACTCCTGTGCTTCACTGTTGTTTGGATGATGTTCAATTAAAATTAAATGGAGCTCTAGAAATTCATGTTCTTTCTTTCATGTTTTCCTAGAAAGAGCTTGCAAGTAGTACATAGAAATCAGGGGGACGTTATTGTGTTCCTATCTAAGTACTAAGTAGTTTTTTTCCAGAAATTTCCTAGCATTAGGGAGAAATTATCAGTACCATGTGTACAGCAGAAGCATCTGTCTTTGATGTATGATTTGCATACCTAGTGAGAGCATTAGGTTATCAAATGCTAAACAGTCTATAATACCTTCTAAATGGTTGAACAGGAGAAACCTGCCCATCCAACCCAACACTTCACATCATTACCATATAGACATTTCAGCCTTTCCTGTTCTTGCTGGAAAATGAATGCTCAATCACTCAAAAGAGAAACTGCCCAATTTTCTCTTGTTGACGCAGCAGTGGATTTACAGGCTAAACAGGCTTCCGAACCTTCCCATAAAAAAATTGTGTTAAGAAGTGATGGTCCAGAAACAGACAGCCATGACAGCACCTTCATCTACTTACTTCAGTGTATGACCCACACTGGAAGACAGCATAGAGTCCAGGGCCCCACCAAAATAAATGTCTTTCTAATCTACAACAGGCAGTTGCCCTGAGGAGCTCTTGGTGGAGCAGGTGCTGATGCTGGTTTGGGAGACCCAGGTTCTGCTACTGTTATTGCTCCCTAGTTTATTTCTCTTCCTCCCTACCTCGAGGCTCAGTTCAGCAAAGCAGCATGTACTTAACCTCTCTGATTTCAACAACAATTTAGACATCAAACCAGTGCTGTAATGCTTTCCTGAGCAGGCATGTGCTGTTGGTCAAGCCAGAGGCTGTTCCATACCTGATTGCTGCCAGCAAGAGCTTCTCAGCTGCCTGAACACATACCTAGGCTTGAACATATAGCCCTCATTTGGAAGAGGAGCCAGGCTTCCAGAACCTGCAGACCATGAGCTGTTTTGTTGGGATTGCTTTCCCTCTGCTTTAAGTCTTACCTCTTTCTGCTTTTCTCACTGCGCCCCGGTCCAGTCAGAACAAGGATCCTCATGGTAGCGCTCCCTTCAGCCTCACAACCAGCTTTATCCCACTTGAGAGATCCTGGCAGTACTGAAAACCACTGAACTTTGTGTTGTTTTTAAGTGTCAGTCTGAAACCCAGTATACTTAAGCTTTAATATTATGGTATTCATGGCATCCTTTTCCTTCTTCATCCAGGGCAGGCTGCAGGACTTTTACATCAGCAAGCTGATGTCAGTGTGATGTCAGCAGAACACAAAAGAACATTCCTGTGACTTAGAGCTGACCAGGATGGTCTCCTCTGCCTGGTCCCTGGACCAAGGCAGCCCCTGCAAAGACTTGCTAGATTGCCACAGATTATGCACAACCAGCTGGTGAGCTTTGCCAAAAAATGTGTTAATTCTTGATGATGGCTGCTGCTCTACAAGGAAACAAAAGGCTGCTCTGCAGACACTCAGCCTCCTTGCAGCAATTGGTGGTGTTTAGCTTTAAATGTGTTTTGCCCCAGCACCTTAGCAAGGTTTATTGGTGCAATAGGAAGCTTAGAAGCCAGAGGAATTCATAAGGCCAGTCCTTGATTCATCCTGTAACCTAAAAATACAGACTGATTCCTGCAGTAGTTATTTTAGTACCAGACAGCAAACTGCTTCCTTGAGATGAAAAGGCTCAAATACCGGCACCCTCCTCATAAACAGGATCTTGAGGTATAGGGAGAAGAGTAAGACAATTTAGACTGCACAAGGCTTACACAAATGCAGACCCAAAAATACACAAACATACCAGCAAGGCAAGATAAGCAATACAGCTCTTCACAGAAATTCCTGCCTGTCATTCCTTTTGAGGAAAAATAAGTAAATAATAACCATAATAATAATGTTAGAAAATATATATAGATATAAAAAATAAAGCAATTAAGCTCTCCCTTTTGTTTCTGCTAGGCTCTTCCTGCACTTGAGGGTTACCAGTCTAAACATGCTCTCCCAGTCGTTCTACACCTGAAGGAATATGAGTTCATAAAAAGACTGTAAAGATCATGTAGCACTTTAATACGGCACCCAGTGTCTTGCCTCTCACCCTGGAGGTTGGTCCCAGTTTATATAAGAAGAGAAAAGGGGGGGGAAGAAAACTAGGGAGAAGGTGTGTTTTCACAACGCTGCATATTTTCTGTCAGATAGACCAAAGGAACTCTCAAGTGTGCGTGTTTGAATTGTGAAGAGTTTATGCTTTGCAGCCAACCTTGTTGGTGGAGCTTCAGCAAGGAGGCACACATCTTTGGGAAGTCCTGAAGTCATTTTATGTACAACCCTTTGCCATTGCTCTTGCTGATGTCTTGAATCAATCAGTGCTACACCCTCTTAAATACAGAGCCTCCAGAAATATCTGTGAGTACTCCATAACAGGAAATTTAACTCTTCCTAGCGAACAAATAGCCACTGATTTGAAAGGAACTTTTCTGAAGTAAACTACTCTCAAAAGTTTGATTCCCTACTTATTTCCACCGCTGGGATTTTAAGGGCAGCCTTTGTGTGTAAGGAAGAGCCATGTGTGTCTGAAACCTGCTGAATCACCATTCAAAAGAAGGTTTCAAGAGTCCAGCTACTATTTTGACGTCTGACAGTAATATACTTGTAATGCAGGTTTCTTCAGTGTAGAAGAGGGTAGTGAGTTTCCAGCTGAAAAAGTCCTTTCTCATCACTTTCAATATCCTTTTTCTTATGCTTCACTGAAAATGAGATGCAAATGAATAAGTGAACTAGCAGATGTTGAACCTGAAACAATTTTCATAGAGAAGTGAGAGGAGCCAGTAAGTTGAATAGCCAACCAACATTACAGGAAGAACAGGGGTGTGATCTCCACTGTAACACCACTGGAGTCACCAGAGGTGCTCCAAAGAGGAACTGTTGTGGAATTCTCTATGACAAGGATGCTATTTCAGGTGGGGATAGCTACAGTTTTGGTGTTGCGCAGAATGATGTCCTTCATGGAGCATGGACTAGCCCCTGTACCTCGGGAGTGCAGGAAGGTCAGTACAGTTTGGACAAGCACATGTGCCTCAGGGACTCCCATACCTCTCAATCTCCAGTGTTGGGTCAGAAATCTCACAGGCCAATTTTCTTGTGTTTGCTCAGCTACATTAACCTTTCCTTCTGAGAAACACTGTCACGACAACAAGAAAAATTACCTTTCTTCACACCTTAGAAAGGGTTCAGCACAAGTTTGTTTTGCTCTCATTTTTGGGTTGGGCAGATGCAAGGCTGTTGTTTCTGATTTTATCCAAGCTGGTTTATTCCTGCTTTTGCTTTCATGTGCCTGTTGTCTTTAGGAAAGCATTCCCAGCAGGAGCAAGGTGGCATCTCCCCAGACTGCCTCCAAGCTACCACTGACATTCATGCTGCAACCCATCCTCTGTCGGAAGGTGAGCAATCAATTACAGATCATCATCAGCTCCTCAGAGCAGATTTTCCAAGAGCCAGTGAAAAATAAGAAAAACACTAATAACTATGTTAGGCTACCCCATGCTTCTTACAAGAAAGAAAGCAGATAGTGCCTCAGCTGATAGCTTCTCTCACACGGGCTCACACAGCAGCCAGCTGCCACTTTCCATGTGCCCCCACAGCTGGGAGACAGCTCCAGATAGGGGCAGTGAGGAAGACTGTCTCGGTTGTTTTCAAGAATGGATGGCAAAATGAAACTTTTCCAGGTAAATCCTTTGCTGATGTTGGAGACATGCACAAACATTCTCATGCTGATATCCCACCAAAATCAGAAGCTGCTNACAAGAAGACCATTGTCCCCCTTCCTAAAATTCAGTGGTGGGGGCAAGGGGGCCACCCAGCCCTGTCAGTGGTATCAGGGCAGTGAGCAAGCCTACATATGAGCACCTGACTCATGCACACCATTTTGGATATGCATACAACAGAGGCTGAATTTTGTTGGTACAAACTCCCTCTGCTTTGGCTCTTCTCAGCTTGTGAGTACTTTTCCTTTACATTCTGCACGGCACTCAATCTGTGTAATTTTCAGCACATGCACACTGCATTTTCTGTGCCTGCTGTTTCTCAGAACACTTTGAACAGGCTCAATAAAAGCGCATTTATGCCAATGTTGGCTTCTTTTGTCAGAGCAGAAATAGTCCAGCTCCATCCCACAGACCTCCTACTGCTCTGCGTGTGTTAGAGCCAGTTCAAGTGCCTCTGCTGTGCCCTGCCAACAAGCAGGCTCTGCCCGTGCACCCTCTTGCTTTCCTTACCACCCCCTTCCATCCTAGGAAATAATTAGCAAAGAAGAATTAATAAAGCAATAGGGAGTGCGCTTCTGAGGTTTGCGACAGCTGTTGGCAGCCACTCTCGTATTCCTGGTGCTGCTCCACTTCCCTAGAGAACTACATAAGCCTTCTCTTTCAGGTGCCCCCAGCCTCTGCACACCTGGGCTGAGGTCAGAAGAAGAGGAAGGCACCAGTGTGACACCAGCCTCTTGCAACACATGGAAATTGCAGCAGTGGGGACCGTGCATTTCCCTCGGGGCAGAAAAAGCAAGCCTTTGCAGAGTTGCAGTGCCCCACTGCATAATACCCTGCCATAATGAATAGGTAGGCTGTAGGTACAAGCTATTCATAGGCCCTGAAAAATGCTAGTGAGGCAGCATACACATCTGTGGTGTTGCTTGCCTCAGCCAAAAGTGTCACAGATTATCAGCACAGCAGCAGAAAAGGATATCACAGCGTGATGAGCACACGTGAGTGATTTTGCAGTTTGAGAGATAATGGAGTAACAAGTCTGCAGGCTGCAGAGCTCCCTGGCACCAAGGGGCTATCCCTTCACTTCCTACTTCTCAGGAGAGATGGCCAAAGGGGAAGACACAGCTCCTTTGCTATCTCCTCTCAGGCCTCAGCTGCTCTACCAAGAGCCAGTACAAAGGTGTCAGTAAATAGCAGTGATGAAATTTCCTCCGTAAGTGTCCAAATAAGTGTCAAGTACCCCATCACAGAAGTACAGTCAGGGAGTAAAGCAATATATTATTCTTGCACAAGGCCAGACATAAATGAGCACTCCTAAATGGGGCTAGGGCAAGGGCTTTGCTGTCCATTAGCTACCTGCTGAGCATAAAAGTCTTAGGCTGCATGGATGTACTGACAGGGCATGTTCATATGCTCTTCCTCTAAATAATGAGAACTGACAAAAATATGGACTGCTATAAAAACCACAAGAGATGCTTGTAGCAGTCCTGCAAGAACAGGTTTTCTAGTTCTGGGCAGCTTAGAAGCAGTGGGAATAGCTGTTCAATAGCATTTTGTCTAATATATGGTTACACCTATGCACTGCTGCACCAGGGACATCAGGACTTTCTGACGTTCCAGGAATCTCTGTGCCACCCTGCATAGTCTGGAACATTCCTTCCGCCTTGCCATATACATAACATATGTTCACTGGTTTTCACTGATGTCATATGATTGCCATATCCTTTTCTTAGTAGCAAGCTCAGGCGTGCTTGGCTCATGTTGTATCTCAATTAATTTTACCAACAAACATTGATGTACTAAATCCTGAAACAATGCCTACATAACTCCCCAGGGCATTGTTTTGATTTCACCCTGGAACAAGGTCACTCTCCTCTTGACTGATGGTTTTTCATTTTATATCTTTTCCTAACAGTTGTTTCTTAAACAAGATTTTCACTGGCAGTAAACAAAATAATCTTCACAAACTGTTTCAAAATTTAATGTCTCCTGCCAGCTGTTGTTCAGAAGTTTGAAGTACATCTCTTAATTGTATGGCTTGTTGAATCCAATAGCCAAATATGGATTTGATGTCTAAAGGCTTCCTGTAACAACCTGAGTACTGTGCAAAACAGAGATGCAAAGGGAGCAAATACACAGTCTCCAAAATAAGCTTGATTGCATTTGCAATCGGACGTACTGACCTGAAATTTTCTGACTGCTGTCAGTGCCCAGCCCACAGGTCTCCAGGGCACTGCACTGCTCCACCCTACACACCCCTGTGGCCAGATGGCCACACCAAGTACTGGCAGGTACCTGTCACTGCCGTCAGCTGGGAGAATCTCTTGAGGAAGATGTGCTTTCACTATTGCCTAACCTACTTGTGCATACCTCCCACCCGGATGGGAGGACCATGGACCCTTTCCAGGATGCTTTTTTTTACTCTCTGCCTTATCAACTCTGCTGGAAAAGAGTTCTGAACTATTCCAGGATCCTGGCACGCTGCCTCACCCATCCTGCCTTGCTGCTCAGAGCACCACCCAGCCCACCCACCAATATATCATCCTCCAGTGGCTATTACAAGCCACTTGTCTGGAGACCATGATTCTCCAGGCACTTACACCTTTTGAAGCCTTTCTCAGCATCCAGGTCACCTGAGAATATGCCCCATATGCTGGGTGGGCAGTGGGGGACTGTGGGCCTCTGCCAAGGGGTTCAGCTCCAGACTTTCCTTCCAGCAAATGACCTGCAAGTGAAATGTAGGAAAAGTAGTATCCAGATCATCATCTGGTATAAATCAACAAAGCCCCACTAAAGACATTAAAGCTCTACTGGTTTACACCATCTGGGAATTTGGCCACAGGGGAGGACTTAATGTTTTTAGCCTTTATCACAGATATACATGGGAGGAAGGCTAGTGCCCTATCTGCTCTCAGCTAGTGTTACCAACCCCTACAGAGATCAATAGGAGCTCCCTGCTCACATCAAGAGCAGAATGATGCCCTAAAATTAGCATGTGTTTGAATCAGTGCATTGTATCTTGTTTGCAGATTAGTAGCACCGAGCAGATATTGAGGGCATCGGAAATCTAGCCAGTTTAAACAAAGTAAGAATTGACCTAAATTTCTGCTAAGCTGAAACTGATCTTTTTGGAAGGGAGAGACAAGAAAAGGTGTCAAGAAATACTCATGTTTTGGTTCATTTGATTATCTCACGCACCTAGCTTCAGCAGACAAGAAATAGTAAAATTTCACATACTTGGACTGAACCGGGAAGTGCTGGGCTCCTGTCCTCAGAATGGAAGGCTTCAATTCTAATTTATAGACCAAACAGATAATGACAAATCGGCTTTCAGTGGTTTATCTAAATCCTCCAAAGCTGTGCCTGTCAACTAGCTACATACTTGGGCAACAACTTGCTTAGTCCAGAGCATCTTGCAAAGACAAATCATATTTTCTGTGTAGTGTTTCACATATTTCTGCATGCTGTCTCACAACCATATTCTAGATAACAAAATTGGAGGAAATCTGGAGTGAAATGAAGGTAACATACTTATTCTTTGTATTTATGGTAGCAATAAATTTCCTTAAGGTGCTGCCTTTTCCGTTTAATGCAGTGAGTACCAAATATGGGCTGAGTAATGGATGCTTTATGAATGCAACCTTGTCTTGAGCAATTGATTGCTTAATTGAAAAGATCAGAGATTGAGACAGGCAAAAATAAGACAGTGAAAAAAAGAACTACCATAAAGAGGCTATGATTACATATCAATTTCAGCAAGCTAGCAGGTAAATTACAATTATAATAGAAGATTTAATATAATTACATTTTCAATAAACAGCCTCTTCCTCTAAGAACACTTTTGTAATATTTTACAACTTCTGTGCCTTACTGAAAGTCCCACACTCTGATTTGTAGTTTATATTTCTTTAAATCAGACAAGATTCTTTTTTTTTGGTCATTGTGTATTTCTTTTTCTGTGGATAATATTTTTCCTGCTGGAAGAACATAGAGGGTGTATACAGAGACCTGTTTCCTTTAGGTCCTAGTCCACTTCCTCTATCTGCATCTAAGCCACGAGCCAAAAAAGACCCAAGTGAGTTGCTATTTCACAATGCAGAAGTGTAAGCATTCTTGTTTTCTTTCTGCTGTTTTTTCATCTAGCTGTGTCTTTTTCTTGTTCATCACAGAGATTTTTTTTTTTTTTAATCTAATATAGCCCATGGGTGAATGATTAGCGATCCAGTGAAAATCAAAATTACTGGGATGGACTGGTTACTGATGTGAGGTGTTTTCGCTAGTGTATTTATCCACTGATTCCAGTGTTATGAATAATACACACATTCATCACACCACTGCTTCAAGGAACAATGTTCTCATCCAGGCCCTCTGTGCATTTTTAGTAGCTGGGGCTTCCCCTGAGATCTGGGACTAAAGGACTAAACTTATCTTTGGTGTAAACTCTGCAGAGATCAGTGAAACCACTGAGACCTAGGATGAATTTGACCCAGGGAGAGAGACTCTCAAGAGCTCCATTTAATCTCTGTCACAGCATGATTTTCCACCACAGCCATCCATCTCTCTAACACCCATAATAAATAATTTACTCACAGATATAAAGGAGCACTTTGCTTCAATCTACTAATGATTTTAGCTCTAAAAGGGGCCCTACCATGCTTAAACCCTCTTTACACTGCCTGAGAGATTCAAAGTGCCATTATGGTAAAATGAGATACCAAGAAATGAATAAGAGACAGTAGAGGACAGTAGTTATCAGCATTTCCACTGCAATTTTCAGATCTTCAGCCATACAAATATCCAAGTGAGTTTCATCTGAATTCACCTTAGCTGTCTAGTCAACAGAGACCAACACTTCTGTGGGGGTCTTTCTGCATTACAGATGGAGCCTACGTGATACGTAAAGGTTTTGACAGCTAAAGCCAAGTGGGATGAATCCCATTCCTAAATATCTGTTTGAACTCAGTCCCTTCTCATCAAGTTTGGCGTCTCCCTGCCACTTGCCTTGCCTTGTCTTTTAAGCCTTAGTGAAAGGGCAACAGTAGGACCCTGGGATCTGGACTGCAAGTGTGTCCCTGCGAACACCAGGGCTGGAAACAAGACACAGTTGCAAATGTCAAGATAGTCCTCATTTCCATAGGCCAGCTTCCAGTCTTATGTCCTGGCCTGAGACCTGCTAAGTGTGGCAAGTGCAGCAGCAATCCCCAGAGCTGATGTCTTTGTAGCAGAGAAAGGTACTGGCTGCAATCCTTTCCTCACTTGCACAGGGTCTGTCCTCTATTTGACTGACCCCCATGTTATATATATTTGAGGACTCTCCTCTCTAGGTCAAAATTACCTGGATGCTGGTTTTTCCTATCAGAGGCTGTTCTAGTCTAGAAGCTTCCAATATAAGCCTTTCATGATAGCTTTAATATCTCTGGTTAATTTCCTCCTTGATCTGCCCTTTTTTATTGCCCTAAGTAATTCATTTCCATCCCTGGCACTGCACCTTCTAAGAATTGATTTTAAATTAATATATGAATAAAACAGTATAAATAATGTATGGTTGCTGCATTTAATATTAATAGACATTAAATGAGGAAAAAAATTGCATACCTGCAGATGATTTGCAGAAGGATTGTGGGGCCATAATATTACATTTCAAAGAGAGACATTGATGTTGTCCAATGCTTCCTATCAAAAGAGATTTTTTATTTCAGCTGCCTACAGATTTGTCAGACTTCTCTCCTGCAGAGATTCTTTTGAAAACAGACTTTTGCCTTAGAGTGAATTACTGTGCACTGCCATGCACATTGTGGAAAACATCTCTGATATAGCTCAGATATTCCTGTGAATGAAACAGGCAGAAAAGTATGTTGTCTGCTGACATAAGACAAGCTAGGTGTGCAGAGGTAGTAGCACTGTGCTGTGGAGCAAGAACCAGGCAGAGACGGAGGCAGTCTGTCTTGCAATGTCCCTGTGAAAATCCGCCTCCTCCCCCAAATCTGGCCTCGTGGAAGTGTTTGAACCTACCAAGCACTGACTTGCTGGAACACCTCTGTAGGCATTTGCTTGCAGAGGGCGTGCACCAGCCTGATTCCAAGGAGTCTGTCCTCCTTTCTGTGCATCATGGCAAGCCTGAGCTCCTACAGCAGTGGTGCTCCCCTTGATCTGAACTCAGCAAAACAATCACACCAAGGAGAACCAGGATGGGGGATGAGGACAGGAAACATGGCAGAAAATAAGACGGCAGTCTGGTAGGGCAAGGACCAGAAAGGTAAACTAGCAATTAGAGCAGAGTCCCAATGTGATGAGGAGACCAGGATTTAGTAAAACTGGGAATTAAGGAGCATCAGATAGAGAAGAAAACACTGGGAGGGTCAGTGCCATTCATAGAGATGCTGAATTTTCTACCTCTGGGAATTTCAGTGTGCCTTTGCACCCACGTTCCATAGCTAGTGCACACCACACTGTACCCAGAAGTTCTACAGAGCCATGACCTTCCCCGTTGCCCTGCCAGGAGCCCAGGCAAGCTGGCTTTGCTCACTGTGTGGCTCTGCCATCACACAGGTTAGATGAGCTGAGCTGACTGTCAGGGATGGGTACTAAGGGGAGAGAAAAGGCTGAGACCAAGGAGATCAACATCCATAGGATATGTCTGGTTTCCTTTAAGCAAGGGATTAATGCTAGTTGGAGCCCTCACACAGGTGTAGTGGGTCAGGGCCAGAACTGATGGCTGTCAAGGAGGGAATACAGGAAACTTTCACTCTTTAGGAAGGAAGATGGAGGGGAGAAACGATTGTTTTCACTCTTGATGAACACAGGGTTTTGTCCATCAGGACAGGGGTTTCACCTCATTTTTTAATGAGTCATTCACAGGCTCGGGTTTTTTCACACACTTTTCCATGGTGCAGACACAGCCCTGAAAGGGCTTTTTTCTTATAGTGGCTTTTCCTTACCTGCTTGTGCAGCTGTCATCCCACCGTGACCTCATGACCCCCTTGTCAGGTTCATTGGGGAGAGAAGGAGCTTTGTTGTTTTTACATCATAGAGACCCTGATCAAGATTCACCTGCAATGGCTGGGATGCTAGAAGCAAAACAAGGTTGTTCAAAAGACACTTTCTATGCCTCTGTTGATGGTTTTGTGAATCTGTTATTAATTTTTCTGTTTGTGTGTGATTATTTGTGAGGCTGCGACAGGAAGTAGCAAGTAAAAAGATGAGAGTGGTACAGCTCAGAGGAGCTTCTTCCACAACGAGTCCCTGCAGTGCATCATCTGTGGGTGATTAGTCTACCTGCACTTTGCCTTGTCTGGAACCCTTCTCTGCTCTGGTGCCAGCTGTTTCCATAGTCTCCCGAAGAAGAGGGGTTGCTTATTTATTCTTGGGTAACCTTCTCAGAAATAGGAGGATTTCCAAATCATCCTAGTGATGACAGTAAATTCCCAAACTTGCTGGATGTGTTTTATATACTGTTCACTTGTGATAGCAGCCTGACTTCAGGGGAAAACAACTTTTGTCGTTGAACAGTGATACTTGATCAAGACATAGTTTAGCTACAGGGCTGTCCCATGCCACAAGTCATCTCCATCATATTCAGCTGAAGAGGCAGGACTCAGCACCTCCAGAGGAAGAAGTAACACTCTAGCACCAGGAAATGAATGGCCAGACACTACACTACACGATGCACCTGATTTATTTATAGTATTAAAATGTTTAAAATATTTATATAATATTAAATAATAATTTTGCTCAGATATAATTTAACAGGGCACAGCAAGGTAAGCTCAGTAGATCCTTCTCAGCCTGTGCCTCCACTGTATCTGATATCCAAGTCCAAACCCCTGATAGCCAGGTGGGAACAGGTTTGTCTGGAGCAGCCTGATGGGGATGAAGCATTCATGCCCTGCAGAACAGCAGTTCAAATTTGACAAAGGGCTGCAGTGACTTTTGCTACCAGAGGAACACATACATTTGCACAGAGTGACCATCACCAGTTCCACTGCACGCCTGCCTGCCTGTCTGGGGCATGAGGAAGAGAGCTGACCCACAAGGTGTGTGTGCCCAGAGGCCACTGTGGGGCCATGGCTTGTCTTGTGTGTGTAGAGAGTGGCAAACTGTGCAGGTCGACAGAAGGGCTGAGAGCCTCTGCCTACCCCTCCCATGGGACAACCCTACCCATGCAGCCAAGGCTTCAGGGCCGGGGCCATTTATGGAACAGAGAGCAAACATGGGCAGCATGACTGTTTAAATACCTGAAGCCTGAATCGCCGCCGCTTTCTTGGAAGTTACGTGCTGCACTTCCCGGGCGAGTGACAAACAGTGCGCTTGGCAGTTCTGAGAAACAAAAGAGAATGAAACTGTAAGTTGCTGAGTTGCTCAACATTTGCTGTGGTTTGGCAACAAAA
>WEKY01008937.1:98057-154213 GCA_013390045.1 Picathartes gymnocephalus | reverse complement strand
AAAAAAAAAAAAAAGTAGGAATTTCTTACTGCAAAGTGATGAACGAGTCAATTTGGGAGAGAGGTATATTGGGAACACCTTAACATGTGAAGGAAAGAGGGAGCATGGGAGCCAGGTTTTAGCCAGAGGTGGGAAATGTTGCACATCCAAAAGATCCAAGACAATTTGCAGGGATGGGGACTGCAAGGTCTCAGCTTCCTGACAGCTTCTGAAAGTCACCTTCCTGGGCCTCTTCTGCTCCCTCAGTTTGCCTGACCTCATTTACCCCTCAACGATGCACCTCTGGTGCTGTCTAATGAGCCCCCAGTCTCCTTCAAACCTCAGAAGCTTAGTGGAAGCTGCAAGAGTTAGATCTTCCCCAGCTCCAGTGAAATGTGGAAGTCCATGAGGAAGGACCACAATGCAGAGTCACAGTAGCCAGTGGAGATGGAGCAGGTGTGTGGCTGAGAGCAGTCATGTCTGCTGGCATTGAGGGAAGCACGGAAGCACAAGGCACCTTCTCGTCCTTCCAAACAAGGGAACTTGAACTACTCAACAGAGGAAACAACAGACCACGTTATCAGTGATAGCTGAGGTCAGACAAATGATTGCTGAAGTGGACTCCATGCTGGAGTGGTACTAAAGGAGTTGTAAGATCCAGAGTTGTCTTCATCTGCACTTACCATGGCATTGTTTGCCTGAGATCTCTCTGAGAGTCATCTCTATGTTAAACAAATTTTCTGGATCAATTGAAGATCTGTCATGCCATAGCTGGAAATGGTGTTCAGCGCCCAAAATGTGACACTCTGAGATCCATGCCCCACTCCAAGTGCAAATATCAAAGCACACACACAGCTGTGGAGACCTTCCTGGCCAGCCAGGCTGCTACCTCAGGGCGGTTTTCTTCCTCTAGTATTCACAGGAGAAGAGAGGCCCCTTTCATAGTCCTCTGTGCTCCTTTCCCCAAACAGCTGTCAGTGCCTCACATTTTAGCCAGCTACTTTACAATAAGAAACACCTTTCCAAGCCTACCCTCACTTCGTGTCTGCAGTGCCAGCTGTCAGAGCAAAGCAAGTAGTTTTTTTTTCCCCATGCCCTGTGGGCTGTGCATGCTGAGTCTGGTCCTTCCAGCCTTTGCTAGCTCCAAAAGACACAAGCCTTGGCAGTGAGGCTCAGAAGCTGTCCTGTTCTCAAGCTGTGCGAGCCTGTGCCTCGACGTGCATAGCCAACAAGTGTGTCCTTTTGAGTGCCTTCCCCAGCAGTCTTGAGGCTATGGTCTTGACTTTGACATGACCTAGGCATGCCTCTTGCCTGACTCCTGCGTTGTTTCAAAGGCAGAACCTGAGGATTTGCTGTCACTTTAAAGCATTCGTCATCCTCTGCCGCTCAGTCATTCTGCCACGGGGCTTGGGGGCAGCCTGAGCGTGATGCAGCAGTTCGGCTGCCGCAGGGCAGCAGATGCAATCTCTCTCCGGCACGTTCAGGTCTTGTTTGCGGACAAACCTCTGCTCGTGCTGCATGCAGATGGTGGCGTGCACCCACAGGAATCTGCCTAACAAATACACCCCTTGCCAGCTGAGAAGGAAAGGGATTTTGGGGTGGAAAGTGCTGAGCAGGAGCCATCACCCTTCTTCCTGTTCAGCAAGCTGTCCGGCTCTACAGGCACTCTCAGAGGCTGTGGGCAGAGTAAGGCAGACACTGCCTACAGAAAACATATCCCACTTCTCCGAATATGGCTGTCAGTACCCAGCAGAGATGCTGAAACTCACCTGGACCCCAGGTGGCTGCAGACAGCAGGACTGCAAAGGCCCGGATGCAACCTTTCTGGTTACTGCCTCCATGCTGGGGCTGGTCTGGCAGAGCTGCCATGGCCAGCTCTCCATCCTCACCATGAAGCGGCCTCACACCCAGTGACCTATCCCTTCCTCCCAGAAGGCCACTCTGGCTGTTTCTGAACTGCTGCCCGAGCAGCATGAGGCAGAACCGTGGCAGAGATGGAGGCACAGCGGCCCGATGTTATTGACTCCAGCCAGCGAGCGGGCAGTGTAATCTGTCTGCTTTTGTTCCGTTCGCTTGGTGGTGTGCTCTCATTAGCCCCCCACCAACAGTCAACCTGTCAGCAGGTCTGCGCTCCAACTGCCTGACCTCTGACTTCCACTCATTCTTCCACAAATTAATTTCCCAAATTGACAAATTAAAGTGCACAGTATGCCCAAGGTCACTAAATCACACTGGGTTCTGGTAAATGTCAACTAGCGTTGAGGGGAGAAAAGGAAAAGGAAAAAAAATAGAAGAAAAAAATAGGGGGAGGGAAGGGATAGAGGGTAAAAAGGGATAAATGGAAAAAAAACATATTTGTTTGAAAGAAATGGACGAAAACTCTGAACTGTAGTTTCCGATTTGCAGAGGACGATGCTGTGCGAGAGCAATTAACATGGGCGCTGACAGCTCATCCAACACACAAGAAGGGCTGAAACATGGCTGGCCAGATCCCTGTGCTCCATCAGGTCACCCTGACAGATGCCCCAAATGGTCTTGGCTGGCCCACAAAAATGGTGAAACTGTGAAGCCCGGGCTGCGTCTCATCTCACTTGCAATGCCACCACACTGACACACTGCAGTTAAGGTTTTCCTGATTCCTGTCAGACAAACGGGAATGCCAGCCAGAGTCGGGGCACAAATGTTAGGCAAGCCAGTGCACACAGGTACCCAGGGAGGGGGCAGAAGGGCAGACTGACATTGGGAAGGCCCAGGGACTGAAGAGCATTTACCATCGCACCAAGGCCCATTGAGCCTCGGGTGCCAGCCAGCAAGACATGGCCACAAGGAACCTGCAGGGACATCAACCCCTTGATCCTGCTGCCACTGTCACCACATTGTACAATCCTTCCCAAAGACCAAATTAATACCTTTCTGCCATACCTCTTGCCCATGAGTGACCATAAACCCTGAAATCCTCAGTGTATCCATGATCAGTTTGTATTTGTCCGTTTGCCAGTATTGTCTTGATCTGAACTCATGTTTCCTCTCCATTGCACTTACTCACTGCTTATTTAGAGGAAGCCGCTGTGTCACCTCACAGCTGCCACTCACTGAGCAATGGAGACCAGAGCCGACACGATCCTCTGATGCTCCTAACAGCCTGTCTCTGCACCTGCACTGCCAGCACTTCATCTTTCTTTACCACAGCATTCAGCAGTGCTCCAGGGGAGATCTCACCCCTCTCCAGTGGCATTGATACTTCCCTGCCTCTTGGGAAGACTGTGACTCATACATCCTACACTCACATTTGTCTTTTTCATGGTGGCATGATATCTCTGCTTCTTAGTTACCCCATCAACTAATACACCCAGGTCTTTCTCTTCCATGCTTGTTTTGAGCTGATAAGCTTCCAGCTTATAGTGGAAATTCATGTTATTAGTCCCTAAGTGCATGACCTTGCACTCTGTAATATTGAATTTCATCCCATTTCTATTAGTCCAGCCCTCAAGGTCAGTCAGTGCTTCCTGTATCATACCCTGATCTTGCATAATAAATATGGTCCCAAACTTGCTATCAATCTACAAGTTTCATCCACACACTCCTACATTCCATCATGAGGCCATACTGGAAATATTAAGTAGATCCAAGATTATTCCTTGAGCAAGAGCACAAGCAGTCCCCTCCTCCAGCTTGATCATTCCCACACCAACATCACTTGCATTCATCCCTTCCTTAGCCAGACCTCCACATACTGTTCTTCTGCCTAACGCCATCAGCCCCCATTGAATTAATAATTTCCCATGTGGCATCATATCAAATGCTTTGCTGATAGTGAGACAGATCAGCCATGTTTCCTTTACAAGGAAAATCAATTAGCTTTCTTTGATAAGATATCAGATTCTTCTGGCACAATTCACCTTTGATAAAACCAGGCAGCATACAACCTCTCTTTCTATTTCTGTCCTTTTTTCTGCTTTGTACAGACTCCAAAGGTGTTTGCCTTGCACAGAGCGCTGATGAAAGCACTCTGCGCAGACACAAGCAGCGATCGTTGTCCCACTGGTGGTGTTTTCATCTAGGAGGACACAAAAAGGAAAGTGCCACCATTGCCGTGATCCTTCCTCTGCCCTGTTTTCTGCAGCCCTTCCCCTTCTACAGTGTGGATGTAGCAGCATTTGGCACAACCCCTGTCAAAATCAAGGTACTGTGCATAGTGAAAAATTTGCCTACAAGAGCAAAAATTGGTGTTCATTAAAAACACTGAAGAGCAAACTAAGACTAGACACTCCTGTTCCTTTCTCCCTCCACATGGCACTTCGTGGTCCTGCTGAAATCCCTGGGACTGTTCACAGAGTAAACTATTACTCTATAAACTGGGTTCAGTGGCTGCCATCTGGAGCAATTTTATGGCTTGCCTGAATTGTTTCTATGATCAGTATGGACAGAGGTCAGCAAATATGAGCACCTGGCCTACATTTGTTATCCTCATTGTTTTTGTTGCTTATCAGAGCACTCTCCCAAGGAGTTACACTTTCAGTAGGCTCCACTGTAGGGTTGTCCCTTAACAGACATACAGACAGTGCCATCCTATCATTCAGGAAGTCATTGAGAAGCAGAGAACTGAGGTTTTACTCTTCCTGCATCAAGACAAAACCATCAGTCTGCAATTACTGGAAACAATTTTGTGATTCTGTAGGGCTCAGTTCTGTACAGCCCGCTGTACTGGAAAAGAGGTACGGGACAAGACTTAGGGCACTGACTCCATAGGCAGGATATGAAATGCTGTAACCCTGGTGGGCAGAGGTTATTCCATGGCTGCATTGTGGTTCTGTGAAAGGGATCCCTGCATCAATCATTCTGTAAGCAAAGGACAAGGAGAAATGACAGCTCTCATAATCTCCCATCTTCTCCTTCTCAGGCATCAGTCCCAACAGCTCAAGGGAAAAGTTGGGTCTTCTCCTTCTGAGGTGAAGCAATGCTTCTTGAAGGAAAGCATGGCAATATATTCTCTCAAGTTTTAGAGGGCGCCACTGTGGTTTTGAACAGAACGCTCCGGGTTCCCCTGCCCACCAAGTCTCTCCTCTAACTTGCAGGAGGGCAGGCACTTACTGCTTCTCTCTGTCATGGGCACTTGGAGCTACGTAGAGAGGGAAGTAGACTCTGCCTGTCAGTGCTCAACATTTGCTGCGGCAAAAAGCTAATCAGTCAAATAGTCCTGTGTATTTTTATGTGTTTGGATAAAAGATGGAATCTTCCTATTAGATGTCTGAGGGGAATTCTTATGCACCTTGACTCCTTTGCACTGGCATGTAATCTGGGTTTAAGATCAGCAGAATGAACTCCTAGTCCTAACTCATCTGAGCATGGCCGGGCAGGTATGAATCTGTGCATTTCAGATGGAAACTCTTTTCTTCTTCCCTACTCCCAGACAGTAAAACAGAGTAAAAGCAAATCAGCATCTGAAGAACTTTTTTGGTCTTGGGAGGGGAATTTTACTATGGTTTATCTGCTTCACCGTAACAATGACATTGCACCTCTTCAGCTAGCAATTCAGCTCATGAAATATGCTCATCTGAGTAAAAAATTAGTGTCACCCAGAAGTTTAAGTGTTACTTTTAAGACCACTAATTGATTCTGCTGCTCTGATATCCTCTTGCAAGGGATTCCAGAGCCTAGAAACATTAACAGGCAAATGCTCTGGCACCAGCTGTCTTAAGCCTAAATCTAGTCTCCACCAAAAGGCTAGCATTAGATGTCTTCTCATTTTACATGTTTGCATTTTTAAAACAACATTCCACAGTTTTGAGGCTACTGTAGGCTGGCTGAAGAATCAGTTTGTTGACCTACAATCTGCGTCTTACCCCAGGAGACAAAAAGCAATGACCACAACAGAAAAGAAAGCTGTAAGTTAATCTTTGCGTCAGCTTGCACCTCCCAGGACATGGATATAAACTAGTGTGAGCATGTCATTTATTCTTCTGGGTCCAGGGACCTGTCCAATATAAGTAAAGGAGGGTGTTTTGTTTCCATATTGTTTGAAACACATGAGAATTCTACCCTCCTCCTTTTAATACTGCATGCTGCTGCACTTACCTTGCTGCTGCTCATGACAACAACGTCCTCCTGCATGCTGCATTTCCACAAACCACACTGGGCAAACAGGAAAGGCAAACACAAGGGGACAAGTCTTTTGCAGCAGCTACTTAGCCAACACAGCTTGAAGTCCCAGGGCACTAACCAGAATCACCTCTCCCATCTTGTAACACATCATGATTTTAATTTAAGAGAGATCAAGCCTCACTCCTTAGTCCTTGTGTCCCTTTTTCACAAAACACGGGAAGTGAAAACCACAAACCACAGAGAATGTAACAAAATTCAACCAGGCTACCAGTTTAAACCTCTAGCTTGGAGCTGGCAGGAACACACTCTAGATTTACCCTGGTGCAGTATTTCAACCTGTTTCTTTCACAGCAGTCTGCTAGCTGTGATTAGAGTCTGCACCTGGGATTTGCTGCTTTCAGTGTTGTAAAATAAAGCACAAAAAAAGCAAACACATAAGTGAAACACAGGCACAGGAAAGAAAGGCAAGATCATTTATTATAACCAAATCTTTACACTTCATGTCACCAAGTGGACTTGTCAGTCTCACATGCATAGCCAAGGAAATCAACCCTAGACCCCAGAAATTATGCTACATATCATATAACCTGCTGGCATATTAATACCCTTTCCTTTTAAAATCTTTGCTCTCCCTTTGGAGCCTGCCCTCTCACTGGGGATCAGACTGACACATTATAGGCTGAGTTTTCTTTCTGAGTTGACAACTTGTCCAGGAAGAGCTGACTAGGATGTCAGTCTTTGGAGGGTACATAGAAAATTCCAATGTGCAATTTGCATATCATCGCTTTACTGGAAGGTATTGTAAGAGAATTAAATACTTCTCTCTTATAGGGCAGTAGCTTCAGCTTTTAGCCAGCATATCACGCTTGAATTTAAAAAAAAAAAAAAATTGCACTGATTTTCACTAGGTGACCATCTTCTCAATAATGCTGAGCTGAGAAAAAGCCAATGCTGAAACAACCACTCTGTGCATCTCCCTTTCCCCTCCTCCACACATCTATTTATGGAAATATTTGGAATTTGAAATATAGTCATTCTTTTAGGTGACTCCAGTTCTTACCTTTAGAAACCTTCCTGAAAAGCTGCCTATAAAAAAAGAACTCTGTATATAATGAAGTCTAGAATGATAAAATAGGAAACAGACAGCCTGAGAAATGGATTATTGCTTCCACCATCTTCCCAACACATAGACTTTGGTCACAGCAAAACCACTACTGAAAATGATAAATTGTGGGATTTTTAAACAGAGCAGATGATTACATAATTATGGCAATATAATATCACCTCATTGTTATACTAGAGTGGCTGTCTTGTAAGTATTTTTACCATGCAACAGAGGCTTCATTTCTCCCATCACAATGTGAGTATACGCTGCATGGACATGGAACGAAATAAACTCAGAGGAAGAGCTACACCTGGACACCAGAAGCCACATACTCATAGCAGTGCCCTTCTCGAGGCAGGCCCCTGGTAAGAGCCCAGACTGACTGGTGTCTGGGGAACATGTGCCTCTCTTCTCCACAGTGGGTCCTCTTAACTCAGCAATGAGAGTAAAGTCCACATACAGGTCAGCTACTACTGGGGTCTAATTACAAACCAGCCTTTGGATGATGCCTGTAGTCAAGAGAGGGATGAGCAAAAATCTTGCCTTCCAGAGCTGCCAACCCTCAGCTTGCTCCCAGGACCTCAGCAGATCTAGCGGGCAGCCCAGTAGCACGTGGAGATAGGAAAAACACTACCAGCACCTGTGGAGGGAACATGCTCTGACACAGAAACTTGGACACCTCTTTTGAGCAGTGTCCACTCCTACCTAACACACAAAAAAATAAAAAGCAAGGTTATGATTTTTTCATCTTCCACCATTCCCTACCTCATACCACTCTAGAAAGACAGAATTCTCTCTCCTGCTGAAGAAGAGAGATGAAAAACAGAGTTATTTGCACCTTCTCAAACACCACTATGTTCCCCCATAAAGGCTATCAGAATACAGCCCTCAGTGACCTAGACAAATTTACAAGGGGCAGGCCATAAAAGTTTTAAAAAGTGAAGAATTTGGGAAACTACATACATTCTGTTTATTCTATGATCTGTTTGTACATGTTTTGGATCTTCTTTCACAGGAAAGGTATTGCCTCACAGGAAAGCAAGAGTTAAAATTGACTCAAGCTTGTATTATCAAGACAGATGAAGGATCAGAAATGTATGAGCTCTTTTCTTCCAACTTTTGTTGAGCAAATTCCTTTCTCCTTAGAGTTACTTGCAGCAGTGGTACTGGGTGACTGTTTCCAGGGGTCTTGCTATTTTCTCTGGAGAGCAATGCCCATATGAACAACAGGGTGCTTAAAAAAACAGCATGTCCCGCCAAAGAGGGACGGCTGTGTGCCCAAGAAGAGTTTCTTGCATTTTTCGTCTTAAAAATGGGGTGTGTTCCAAGTTAAATCCTTTTGTCTGCATTCTTCTATCCATAAAACAGAAAGTAAGAAGGCTGTGGCTCCCAAAAGTAGCTTTACGTATAGACACAGTCCTCCACGTCTGGGACCATTCAGAGGTTTTCAGCCCTGCAGCTCTGAATCCACCTGTCTCAATAGCTTTGTTGCTACTGATTTTGACACATTTTTGCTGCAGTCCTTTTGTCACTTTCCTACTGGCCAGGTCCTTAAGGGCCTGGCTTGTGTCAGGCAAAAGTGTTTTAAAACCTCATTCCAGATCTCTGCAGCTAACACTGTACCACAGTGGTGACCATAGCTAGGTGAAAAAGGACACAGCTGCAAGACGATGGTAGAATCACTCCTCTCATTTGCTGAATACCAGGAAAGCCTGTGTGTCTTCAGCTAGTTAATTTCTTCTGTGAGAAGGCTCTAAGTCAATTTACGGACTAGCAATGACTGTACCTTCCTTCCAGTTTATCTCATGTTATTATTTGTGGCTAGGAGAGGCCATGCAGATTTAATTAGTGGAAATAAAATGTTGTGGGAAGTTCTGTATCCATGACATTGCTGTTGTTCTCCAAAGATAGCTTTCAGAGGTTCTCCTAATGTTATGAAGTTGCATCCTTCAGATTTAGGGGCTGGTATATTAGGAGCACAACTTTTCTCTGGCTTTTCTCTGATAGATGTAGCCAGTCTGCATCTTGTGGGTTTATTTTTTCCTAGAGGGTAAAATCTGATCCATGGTGTTTTCCCTGTACAGTAAGCTCACACCATCTTTGAGGACGAGCTGGGATTTCAATCAGGAAATCTCTGAATGGTAACTAAGTACTTTTCAGCATCAACTATGGTTGGCTGTGCAGTTTCATTCACAGATGAATCATCCTCAGGAATAAACACCCTGGGTGGGGCATGGATGGGTGTCCCTCCTTGCCCCCACCCCCAATGCTTTGAATACTGCAGTGTTTTGATTTTTAAAACACATGTCTAACAAATGTAGCAGTGATAATGAGGAACATGTCAATCTGCCATGTTTCCTGTTCAAATTTCCGTTTTCATTTCTAAAGTTCAAGTACGTCTTGATCCCCACAAGATAAACATGTGCAAGTACAACAGAAGTGTGAAGAGGTGAGAGCTCAGAGCTGCAATGACTGCACAACACAGCCAGGCTCTGCTGGGGGATAAGACTGGCCCAGCAGCCCCATAGCATCCTGATGAACCAGTTAGGTTGAAAGACCTGATCCCCAGTTTTGGCAGGGCCTGCACACTGCCTGACGAGCCTTGCTGTGCTCAGTGTCTAATAGATTTGCTTTCTGCTGCCAAAGAGACAGTGAAAGTTTCTGTGGTCAAAATCTCCACTTCCCTTTCGTACCCCAATCGCATCTAACAATTTTTTAAAACTTACTCGAGCACCAAGGACCACATAAGCTGACATTTTAAATGCCTGAACTGCCACGTGTTGTGTCGTTGTTGCCCAGAGTCTTGTCTGCTTCAGAGGCTGATGCTGAGACCTCACAATCAGCACAGGGCACTACCACACAGAACACGAGCACACATGCCATCCTTCCATGCACGAGGGATGATGTTTTAGGAAAGAGGTGGTAGAGAGACAGTTTACTCTCTTTCAAACACAATATGCATGCAGAAACTCCTCTACCACCAGCCACACAGCTAAAATTTTACCAACATGAAAATACTATCCCAGTCTCTTCAGCTTTTTTAGTAAGAAGAGAACTATTTGAGTCATTCTTTCAGCCACAGGCCAGTTCCTAGAGTTTGTGAGCCAATTAGATCAGCCCATCCTGACACACTTCTCTATGGTTTTGATTCTGAGAACATCTTCACTAAGCTTAAGATTAGAAATTATAAGAAATAGAAAAACCTTAGGGGGGAAGGGAAAGGAGAGAAGATGGCTATCTAGGGTTATGAGAGGTATATTCAGAGATTTCAGAAGAGTGGCAAACAGCTATAGAAAAGTTAATTGGTCTTGCGAAAAGCCCTAATGAAAAAATATGGTCCAGATATCATGGAAGTAAAGGCAAGGAGATAAAATATGAAAGTGCTATCAAGAGATGACTTTTCAGATGAAATCTTGTCCTGCTTGCCACAATCATGAGTAGTTAAATTAAGTAACCAAATTCTGTCTATCATAAATGGGTTAGAATAGATAAGGGTAGTCCATTTAAGTTATTGTTCATCTATTCATGGCAATTTTTGAGACCAACCAACCTTCTGAGAAGCAGCATTACCTACTATCACAAGTTATTCCTTGTCCTTCTCACAATCATGCATTTCAGGAGGAGGGAGTGCCACAGTGCCAGCCAGCATCTGGAGTTGTCTCTTCCTCCAAAGGAGACTCAGCCATTACTGGTAGGTGTGACAATCCTCCCATTTGCATGCAATCAGAGAAGGTTTCCACTGTTCTCAGCTGTTCTTATGCAGTTTAATAAGGCCAGATAACCAGTCTAAGAAATGGGTTAAACACATCTGTCTCCTAGCCCAGCTTCACCAATGCTGGGAGTTTTTGACAGCTCTTAACATTAAGTCGAACACATAGGTGTCCAGTGTCATTTGGGATGTCTCTGGGCATCCAACATATCTGGTGAACAGCTGCACCCTTTGGGAGTGGGAGCTGAATGCCAGGTGGGTGTGGGGAACTGCACTGCGTGCCTCTGTGTAGGTACTACATATCTTCCTCCCTCTGGGCTCAGCTACCAGCCTCTAAGTAACCACATTTTCTTCTCCTACTCTAAAAATGCTGCTGATGTCTTTAAAGAAAAAACTTTTGTACTTCAGAATAATCTTGTCTTATAGCTCTTGACAAGCCCTGATAAAGCACTTTCTCAGCTGTTTCTGCAGAAAACAGTAAATATCAATAGAGTAAGTATCAAGACAAAACTGTAGAATCTGGCAATGGAGCACCCAAATCCCCGTCCAACAATCCCCGTAGACAACAGCCCTTTATTATTAAAAATGAACTTTACTCTGTCAAATCTTTCAAATTCACCATACTCACAATGATGTCAATTTTTTATTAATAATGCACTGGGAACCAGGGATTGATTGTTGCATTGTAACTTATCAACAGCTACTTCTGCTAGGGAAAGGGAAGAATCACTCATAGAGCTGGACACTGTGACATTTGGGCTGGCAGGGGACAGTCTGGCTGCCTCTTGCTTAAGGTTGAGCTGACTGATCAAGTGTCACAGCCAAGGTGACCCTGCAAACCCATGGCTTAGGAGGGATTACAGCACAGCAAGATCCTTAGCAACACTCGCTCTTGCCCTCTGAACCCTAGACCCTATGGCTCCTCATCAAAATGTGACCTGCTTAGATAAAAATATCCAGTATTTTTTCACTCTGGAGCAACTGGTTTAAAAAATGATTAGAGCCTGGTCTTGTTCTGTTTTCAGTGAGCAGCACAGTTTTTCTGCTCTGCCTGTGTTACTTTCAACATGCTGCTGCTGTTAAAACTAAATAGCTAACTTGCTAGCCAGGATCACTGGAAATGAGAATGTGCCCAATCAGCATATATTGACATAAACACACATCATCATATGATCAGCACATTTGGTAAAACCAGACCAATCAGTCCTTTAGGTTGCATCCAGAAAAATCACCCTCTCCCTGGGAGCACAGGAGGAGCAGGCAGCACACTGGGCTCACGAGAGCCAGCATCTCTCAAAAAGTACTGCCTGCACATGGCAACCCATGTGCATGTGTGGTGAACAAACCAAGTTTTGTGAGCAAGCAGCTCAGGGGTTCAGACACACTGCCTGTGTAGGGGGCATATAGAGTTGCTATTTGTCAGTCAAACCTCTGTAATTGCCCATGTCTGTGTTTTTAATCTGTTTCAGTTTAAGCTTCTTCCAACAGGTTTTCAGCCAAATGGTGTTACTTCACATCTAGGGCAGACCAAAACCATACATAGTGTGGTAGTTCGAAATAGCTTGGTTTTTAGTTGCAAACAGCTACCAAGGTTGCCACAGCTCAGCTGACACATGGCTGTTATACAAGGGAACTACATAGAGGAGGCTTGCACAATCAGGTGAAAATGAAGAGTGGTGGGTGAAAACTACTCGGTTCTTTAACATTTTCTTTCTGAAACCCAGAAGGCTCAGGAGGTTGCATTATTAACCTGATGCCACTGAGATATATTTTCAATGTGAAGGCTTTCACTGGAAGTTTTGCTGCCTGGAACTAGAAAAACGTAGGAGCTGAGCATTGAGTAGTGAAGTATTCCCTGCCTCAAAGCAAAGCACTCTTTCTGAAGTCTTTAATGATGTAGCAGGCTATTCTTACAATGAAATCATAAACCCAAATCCACTGTACGTTGGGGTTGCACAGCATCTAAGTTCTCAAGATGCACTCATGGTTGATTACAAAAAAGAGCTGACATCATAACATTTCTGAATTTCTCAATAAGATGTTGAATGTGCTTCATTTTGGTTAAGGCTGTAATACAGCCTATGCATCATCAGTGACTTCCTGCAAGTGAGGAATATTCATGGCAATTCAAAGCTAAAAAAAAAGTCCATCACTCTGCCAAGAGGAGTTGCATGGGAAAATGATGCTATCTGAGGACAAGGGAGCTGAGAGATCCCATTTAGGCTGGAAGGAGATTGACCACATTTCCACCATGAAGTGCCTAGGACACTCAGACTTGAAAGTCTATTTCAGTTTCATTTCCCATCAGGGCTCACTGCAATCACAGGTCCACACCACAGCTTTAAGCATTTGATTTTCCGTCTGTATCTTGACATCCTTTCTCTAAAGAAAAGAAGTATCTCTAGATCTCCTCACTGGAGGTCTTCTGAGATTTGTTTCATGCCTGCTCAGCAACATAAGGCCCTCAGAAGGAAGGTGAAAAGAAATGCAGGGGACGGTTATAATTAACAAGTATTGTCCCTGGGGTACCTCTTGCTACAGAAAAAAAATCTCTGCAGTTTCCAACTGTTGTTACTTGAACTTGTGATGCAGAGTAGAGCTGCTGGCTTTCTCAGCAATTAAAGCTCAGCTGTTATTGAGGATGTTTCTCAACACATTTCCACAATGGAAAAACAAACACAAACATCCAGTGTCTTACCAGCAGCAGAGGAAGCATTTGCAAGCAAAGCTTAACACACCAGGCTGAAAGTCTACTTGATTATACCAACACATAGTGATAAAAGCAGTCCCGTGATCATTCAGTAACTGAAACAAAAGGGGATTTTTCATCCCATTCAGACCTGCCCATTCCAGTGACAAGGAAGTCATCTAGGGTGAAGTGTCATAATTGGGCCTTCATTAGCTTCAGGTTGCTGATAGAACTTCCCTCTTTCACGTTCTATCACTCTGTCTCTTCCCTAAGAGCAGTGGGGAACCAGTGCAGACAGTGAGTTGCATCTCAGGTCAGGTGTTTCCTAGAAAACCTCAGATGTCTTCCCTCAGCATCCCAAGCTGAGGACTCTGCTGGATCCAGTTGTCCACAGTGTCAAAAAGCAATCCTTTAACCACTCTAATTCCTCAAAAATAGCTCTTGAACACTGTCTCAAGTTATCCCAGTGTAGGTTTTTGTCTGGAAATGAGGTCACAGTTTCTTTTTATCTCATCAGAAAACTGGCTTCGTGCCACCAACATTATCAACCGTCCCTACCACTTTGACCAGGATGGGCTAAAATATGCAAAGAACCTTTGTTCATCTACTCTCTCTGCCTCTCTCTGAGGTGGTCACCCACCTTTTCAAGCATTTCAGGAACACATTAAGTCATTCTAGACAAGCTTTGCTATGCAGCTAAACAAATGACCTTTCTGAGCATCAAGCAAAATAAGAGCTTGGGAACAATTGGAGGAAGTGAACCAAGCAGACGCTCCTGCAGTAATTATCATCATTCACTTAGGGAAGAGGGGCAGCAGGGAAGCACCCTAGCTAGGACCACCCTCTCCTCTGAGGCTGGGGTCTGCTCCCATTGTTCTCACCAGGAGCCATACCACCGCCTCCAGCAGGAGCAGGACCAGGTCTTTTAATCCCCATTTCCTCTTGGCCGAATGAACTGCAGCGTATGCCAGTGACAGCTAAATGAAGGATTCCTTTTTCCAGGGGACCGGCAACAGCTCTTAACTCATAAACTCAAGGTAATTGACATTACAAACAAGCCTTACCCAGAGGGACCCCAAAGCAGTCAACAATTGTGCTTTAATGAGTAGGAAGGGAGAAGGGGGGAAGTCTTTATATGCTGCAGTAGGACATTCTAAGAAAAGCTCTTTCCCTTTTCCAGGCAAGGCAATGATTAAAGTCTATGCATGAAACCCAGCAAGGAGGGAGGCCTGGCTGAAAACGCCTTTCTTCCTGGCTTTCCTGTGGAAAAACAAGGGGGTTGAAAAATGGTTACTGGGACTTGAGAAGGACAACAGCAGCCAGTTAAGAAACCCAAACAATAAAAGAGGAAGCCAAGCTCAGATGAAAAAAGTTGAAGATCCCAGCACTCTGGAGTTTTGCACACAAACAGAATGCAAATACTAGTATGAACTGCCACAGACGGGCAGAGATTGGGGTGGAAGTAGCTAAGGCTGATGTAACACCACTACCTTGCTGGCATGGTGCTTTAAATACAGTAAACCCGTGCAAGGCAAATCAGAGACAAATTTACAGCATACAGACTGTTGTATAAAATTGACCGTGAATTGCCTACACCAGTAATATCATTTTGCTTGAGACCTCAAACTGAACCCAAACCACGTTCCCAACTTTGAAAGGGCAGTGCATTATCTGCTAAGCCATCCATCCTACTGGAAAATCTTCTCCATGTTCATACAAAAGGAAAATAAAACCCAGGCTGCTCTGGGCTCTAAGCCAAGTCTGAACACAACATACACACTCCCCAACGGGCAGGGAAAGTGTTGCACCAGGGTTTGGCAATTATGAACAGGCACTAATAGCTGCAAACTAGGCTTTGCCACAAAAGTCTTTATGCTGACAGTCTTGAGAATGCTCAGTGGTTTGTAAGCTGCAGGTACATTTCCTTACTAGTGCTATTGCATTCCTCCCAGAAGGGAAGGCAAAGCTGGAGTATGCAAGCCCCCAGTAGAGGAGAGCTATTTACAAAGACACTCTTGAAATGCAGGGCACCATCTTGTTTGTTCTTTTCTTCTCTGCCCTTCTAGACTGCAATCACTTTTGTTTTACCAGGACAGGTGCAGAAAACAGCTAGGCACTCAGAACAAGACTCTCTCCTGTCTTGTTCTTTGCTTTGAAATCTCTGGTCACTGCTGTCTCCTGTGAAAGCTGTCCTACATTCCATGATGGAAGCTTTCACCTAGCTGATGCTCAGTTATTCTTCAAGAACATACCCCATGTGAGGTTCCATCGCAGTGTAGGTCTGTTGCTACTTACACTTGAACAGTTCATTGTTTTGTTCCATACCAAAGCAAGGCACTGTTTATTACCCTTTATTTACACCCCAACGCCCCTTGAGGTGACTGAAAATGGGCCCATATTCAGCTGTTATATTGCTAATAGGCTGATGCAGCACCAATGCTTTGATTATTGGTATGTGAAGGTGCCACTGTCCATCCCTGTCAGTAAAGCCAGGGAGTCCCACAACAACATCAGAGACCAGTTCCCACAGGGACACCGACAGTTTGCCAGTAGATGTGACACACTGAAAGCCCATTTCCAGGGGATACTACTGGACATTAATAAGTGATTCCTCCAACTTCTGCTTCAGAAAAGCCAGCCCCATTGCCCTTTCTGGTGTCAAGGAAAACACAGTGCTGAAGGGTGGCAACGCTCCTGCAGAACCCTGCTGTGCGTGGCACTAGGCTGAAGGCAGAGCTCTGCAAATGAACTTTTCCACTGGCACTTGGGGATACCCTCTTCAAGGTCACACAATTACTTCTGATGGGATATTTTAATTGTGGAAAGGCTTCTCCAAAAAAAGTAAATGAGATGTATACACGGTGCTGGAAGGGAGCCTGACAGCATTATAAAAGGCAGGACAGACAGTTATTTTTGGATATATGAATAAAGACCAAAAGAGACATGGAAAGAGCAGGAGCTATCCATGTCTTTGAAAAAAAAGCAAGGCTATTTTGAATTAATTGTATTTATATTTATACAGCACAAACATCTTGTGAGGTTCTAAAATTCATGTACAGCAGTGCACACTGCATATCAAGAAAGCTTAAGGAGCTGAAGTGCATGCAGCCGACAAGCCTGATTCAGAAAAAAGGAAATTTATTCAGAGTCCTTCTGAGTAAACCCCTACTTTTATAAGAAACACCATGAACTGCATGGCTCAGCCACTTCTGCATAGCAAACTGCTCGGTTTATCAGTTTCAGAGTGGCTTAAGGCAGTAGCAATTTCACCTAGATTTGTATCTACAGCTCCAGAGTACAGAGATAAAATAAACTTACATTTAGACGACAAAGTCAATACCCCTACTCCCTTAGTAGGGTTCTTTTTGTGGATCTTTAACTGCTTAGGCATTGCATGAAAGAGATAAACTGACACTAGTTCGCAGAATCACAGAATGAGTCAGGTTGGAGGGGACCACAGGAGATCATCAGGCCCAACCTCCCTGCTCGGGCAGGGTCATCCCAGAGCACATTGCACAGCATTGTGTCCATGGAGTTCTTGAATATCTCCAGTGAAGGACAGTCCACAACCACAATGGTTCAGAAACCATTAAAATGCACATTAGTAAACATTAGTGAGCATTAGTGAGCATCACTGAGGCCCTAATTGTGGATTCCTTGGTCATACCCTAGGAGCAACGTGGTGCTTTGAAACTTGCCAGGTGATGTGAGGTGCTTCCCAGCCACTAATGCCTGGAAGGGGAGTGAGTTTGCATTTGGCAGAGTGAAAACCTTCCCAAGCCTTGGCATTTGGAAACACTGACCCCCAACCAGATTTTTGCTACTCACTGAGAAATCATTCCTAGCCATGGGAATTGCCACTAGCTACTCACCTGAAGCTCAGTTATCATTGGGAGTGACTTCAAGCACTAACTTACTTGAATTTCTTGCCTCCTTGGAGACAAAGTGTCCTATGAATGAAACTCACCTGGCCTTCCTCTAGCCACCAAATCTGCTTGGGCTGAGCGTGGGTCCAACATGGATGCCCTGGGGTTTGAAAGAGCCTATAGCCCTTTGGCCTTGCCAAATCCCCAGTCAGTGTCTCCCTCAGCCAGGCCAAGCTGCCATCCTGGCCCTACAGGAAACAGCAGGTGCTGAAGCTGCTGTGCCACTTGCATGTGCCTCCAGCCAGGCTTGAAAACAGTCCCAACCCTACTGTGATGCAGCAACAGAGTGCTTTAGATGGACATGCCTGCAAGAGAGGGCTCCCTTCCTTCTCCAAAGTATGGCTTGTTCCATGAGACCAGAGGCACGTTCACAAGACCACACATGAGACCACAAAGCAAGTTCCTCATCTTCCGAAGTGATTCTGTGGCTTCATTTTCCCAGACCCACTGAATAGGTCCGGTGTCTGCTCCGAGTAATGGGAGCTGTAGGCACTCAGCATCTGAAGCATGTGGATTTAGAAGCCTTTATTTTACCCCCTCCACGGTGTTCAGAGACTTAGCTGGAGGGGCACGCAGCAACCAGAGATCAGACTTCTGTGGAGTGTAGCCACGTAAAGGTCTCACCAGCAACGCAGCTGTATGGAACTGATGCAGGCACCTGGGGAGAAAGAGAGCAGTTTGGAAAAAGCATCCTCCGGCCGGCCGGCTGGCCCAGCGCAGCCCCGGCGCGCGCCCCAGCAGCCACGAGACGCACACGCCGCCCGCAGCAGCAACTGCTATTCACAGACATGGAGGGAGCCATTTCTCTGTCATTAACAAAAGGCAGTGTCCATTAAAAAATAAAAGGCGTCGCAAAACAAACAAAATGATTCATTGGGATTTTAGAACTCACCTCCAGACACAGCAGGAGGGGAAGAGCTTGCCATTACCCATTCTGGCTGCAGAATGGGATCAGCCCAAGAAAAAGCATGTTCCCACAGTAGACAGTTTGAGCTTGTTTTGTCAGACACTGAGGTTCAAATGACCTTTCTTTTTTGGCACAAGGATTTTGGCAGCCTGGAGAATGCTGGTGCTAAATAACAGTAGCACCAGCTTTTTCCTGGTACCACATACAGTAAACAATGCAAACAGTGTTTCAGGGACTTGGTGGGGCCGAGCTGCCGATTGGGATGCAGAGACAGATCAAACTTTGGTTAGAGAATGAATAGCTCTTATTTACTTGTAATCTCCACCTTGGTGGGAGACACAGACATGCATGTGAGAGCAACTCCTTCTTAAAAAAGATTTTCCACCTTTTTTGTCTCTGTGCTCTGCTTCTTCAGATATCTTCCTGGATGTCATCTTGTCAGCTAATGTGTCATGCAGAAAAGATATCCAGTCACAGGAACAGTATTGAGAAGAAAATGTACAGTATTAACAGCTACAGAAAAAGCAAACATAATCCTGCACTGCAAGTTTTCTACCTCAAGTTACCTTTTAATTCGTCTAGTTGTGACTTTATGTCAATTTTTTGTCTAAAAACTTTTGAATTCATAGGAAAATTTCAATGAATTTTGGCAGAGGGATAGGGATATTTTGTACTTCACCTTCTCACAAGGTTTGTGAAAGGCTTTGTGAGGAAAGAGTCCCTCTTAAGTCCTGATACAGAAGGACGCTGCTCTCTGGGGTCTCTCGGTCATTATTAGACATCAAAGAATCCAGCAGAGGCCAGATTCCTTCTCCAGACCTGCCTGGTCTGCATCTTACTAGACTGCACTCCACTCCAAAAGTGAGCATGCAGGTATCTACAGCTCCCTCCAACTTCCTACCAGGAGCAGACTTCTCAGAAGGCCAGTGGAAGGCAAGAATAGTCATTTCAGTTGGGAAAAAAAAAAAAAGCAATCCAAAAAACTGTCTTTTGATCAGCTTAGCTTTAGATTCACTCTAGGCAACACGGCAGAAGGCTTGCTGGGAGCTCTCAGAGACACAAGAAAGGTATTGCATGGTTCAGTATTACCTGGAAATGTTTGATTTATTTCCTGAAGACACTGACCGTCTTGAATGCTCCAATAGCTTTACTTTCTGTCTGGCTGTTTTTCCACTGTTCCACTCTTGACTTCACTGCTAAGAGACATCTTTCAAATTAAGTGTTTTACACATTATTACAACACTGAAATGAATCCAGGTGATAGTTTTCTAAAGGAGCTGAAAGTAGAAAGTCAGCACCTCATTTCCTTTTAGAACCTTTGATGATCCCATCGTCAATCCCAACTCCCTGCAGCAATGGGCACAGCAGTTCACGCAGGAAGGACATGCAGGGAGGGTGCAGTCACCCACCAGCTCAAAAGCAGGGCTGAGTGGGCAGTCATCAGTCTCTCAGGAGGAGCTCAGCTGTGGTACCCACTTGGCGGGGAGTGGTGTCCTCTGCAGACACTGGAAAGGATGCGGCGATGCAGGCTAAGCTCCCACAAAACCATACAGCTGTCCGAGACTCAGGCTGCAGGGAGTGCCAGAGCCAGGCACTGGAACTGGGTGACAGCAGAGACAACAGCTGTGTGAAATGTGACCAGGCAGATGATCTGCTCATCAGGGTGGCAGTGCCAAGAGAGGAGGTGGAAAGGTTAAGAAGCATAAGGGACCCTGAGGAGGAGATTGGCTGGTGGAGCCACTCTACACCATCCCTGTGGCAAATGCACCAGCTGGCTGCATCACAAGAAGCAGGGGATCTCCTACCGTCTCACCACATCAGGCAGAAGAAGGGGGACCTAAGACATGGGGGGGAATGGGCACAGCTCTCTGCTAGAGGCAGCAGGTGAATCCCCTCCCACAGAGAAATCTGGTGTAAAAGTTCTTTGAAAGTGAAATTGATTTTTGTATCAACCTGAAATATACTGAAAAACATCAATTTGTCTTCCTCTGGAAACTGATGATACTAGCTTTTTCATGGAAAGAATCTAAATGTGATATTGCTTTTGCTCTGTTCAAGTATAACAAATATGGCCCTAAACTCACAGCAGGGAAAAGTTAAGACTGAGTGAAGAAAACTTTGCACAGAATCAAACCATACTACATTCCGATTAACATCTACTCCTAAGGAAGGTACTTATCTTGCAATACGAAACCATTGCTCCTTTACATAACGAAACCTTATTTTTCTGAAAATAGTGAGTTCCTGGTACTTCTTTCTGATCTGACCATAGATTATTCTTCTGTATATCTTTCTGTCTGTCCATCTAATTCTGTTCTCCCCATAGAGATACCTGTAACACCTCAAATGTAAATAACTTCAGCTCCTCAGAAAGGTGAGAGCCACTCATGCTCTTGGTGAGGAATACCACTTTCTTATCAAGGAGGTGAGGTAGAGCCCTGAACAGAAGCATCCAGGGGTCCCACTGTCAGTGGGAATCAGAAGAGAGCTACATTAAAGAAAATAATTATGTATTTTCCTATTTGTCCAAAAGAATGCAGAAAAAAGAAAGGCCAGAGGCTATCTACAGGACCAGCATGGATTAACACAGCTAACAACAGGCATTTGATCACCTTAATTAGAAATAAGTCATTTATATTTAGAAACATAAGCAAAAGTATCATCTGTTCAGCAAATAGCTCCCTTATCTAACTGTGGTGGAGACAGTGTGTCCACATAGATGTCAGTGGCACAAATCCCATTTGCTTGTGTCTGGGCAGATGAGTCAGGAGTAGGAACAGCAGATTTTCAGGACCAAAGGTGTCTTGGAGGTGGCTTGATTGGTTGCCTGGGTATTAAGCCACAGCCTATCCAAATGTCAAGAGAGCTGTTAAATTTTTCTTCCATTAAACTCAACTAATGCTACCACTGCTTTCCCCATGGGCAGATGGCCATATCACTCAAATCCCGCCTGATCCATCCTGCACCCTTTACACCCAGCCCTGTCCCCAGATCCCAGGCCTTTTCTTCCCCCCAAAATTAGAGTTCTGTCTCTGCTTCAGCCTCTGCCTAAGGCACGCTGCCTGGCTGCTGTCAGTGAAGCTCTGAGACTGGAGTGGATGGCAACCAGAGCTTCTTTCTGCTTCTGCACTCCTGGGATGAAATGCCCCATTTTCAAATCCAGACAATGAAGTTCAGTGCCCTGACCCTGCAACATGTTCCTCAAGTGTCTTTTAGATTAGTAAAACAGGTATTTAGGGACCAATGCACTCATTTGAATGCTCAGACCCAGTAATTTGGCACCTGGTCCTGATTTGAAAACTGGGTCAACTGTTATTTTCTCTTCTGATCTGCCTCCTTTCACTGGTGGCAGTCAGCAAAAACTACTTTTCTAATCCGAGTCAGTCTTGCAGATTAATATGGCAGAACATCAGCATCTATTATCGGAGAATTACTGTCTATGGGGCTGCAAAACTGTGTGGTTCATCCTATTGAAAAGGTAGGACCTCAGCAGTCTTTGCAGAATTACATCCTGAGACAATTCTCCCAACGAACAGATATGTCCAGTATGAGAGAGCTTTAATATATCCTTGAAAAACTTTCATAGGTTGATGTGAACATGGTCAGCAGGCATAATTTGCAGTTTCCCCTGAGGAGATGCTCAGGTAAAAGACTATATGAAGGGCAGCTAGAAAGACTGAAAAGGGGATTGATTGTGAAAAACATATTCCATAAGCTGAGTGCATATTGAGTTTATATCAGTTTCACTTCTGGTCACCTATGTGCTGACATATTAATGAGGGCTTGCTGCTTACTTCTCAGTTTTATTATTTTGTTGTGTCAATCTTGTACACAGAAATGCCCGCAACCAGAATGCTTGGGGTCCTACCTATTTCGATTTAGAAATTGCCAAACTGAGAGCTGTTGACCTCAAGCTTTCTGTTCACTAGAACAAAACCAAAAGTCTGCAAATCCATATTAACTCGTTTGGATCAACTACACAGAAAAAACATGATCGGGCTGGGCTCAGTGTTTTACTAGGCTGTGTCAATCCTGAACCCTAGCCTGCTCTGTGGAACCTGCAAGAAGGGACAACTGAGGCAGGAAAGCCTTTCCACTGGCAAGATCTTGTACCCCCAACCCAGCTTGTCTCACCTGAAGGTGCCCCAGTCCTGAGTGAACACACAAACACCATCACCAAGCCCAGGTGGGGTCTTCAACACAGAGGCTACTTGGGAACTCAGAAGGCAGCCTTGTATCCAGTGACATCTTTTCAACCTGATTCATAAATCACAGCTTCCTATACGTAATTGGTGGGAGTGATATAATTGTATCCAGCCCCTCTGGTTGTTGTCTGTAGCCAATCAGACATCTTGTGTGTCATCTTGTGTGGACTCCTGCCAGTTAGCCTTCATCCCAGGCCCAACCTTCTGTAAATGAGAGATCATCTTTTCCACCACACCAGCAACACCAGCTATGGTGAAAACATCCCACTAGGTTTCACCCCCATGCTGCAGACATCACTCTTGGTGTTTGGTGGCTCACCTTCAGGGATTGGATACCTGAAGCCTCTGGGATCTCCCAAAGGAAAGAGATGGAGGTGACTGGCACTTGATTGGCTTGATTGTAGCTTTGGGTGTTGCCATGATCTGCTTGCAGTGCCCGTGCCCTGCCCTCTTTTATTCTCAGCATGCTGGACACACTCTAATTCAGATTCTCATTTATGCTTGGTGTTTCAGTATAACCCTACAAAATTCAAGTTCCTGTTTTGAGCAGCACGCTGCATGTTTGGGTGATAAGTCCCAGGACACTCATCGACAGATGCTTGTTGCTCAGGCTGACAAATGATATCTAAGATCATATACTGTGTTTTGGCTATGATTTTAAGTCTCAATTCAAGACAACTTTTTGCCAGTTTCAAAGCACAGCTGAACTACCAGAGGGACTCATGCTTAACTTGGATGTATTTACTATCAAGTGTATTATTACAGCTCTCCTTTTTCTAAATTGACTGACCTTGTGCATTTCCCTTGCAACTATTTTGGAAAGAGATGCTCGGCGAAACAGGAATTCCTCAGTGCTCTAATGAGATCGATCCATCTCCAAGCCCTGTTTAAGAAAAGTTACCCTGAAGACTCTTGTGGTATTGGCAGAGGCTAGCTCCAGCAGTGTGTCACCCCAGCCATTCTCTCCCAATGATAGGGCCAAAGCAGGGAGCTGTGAGAACCAGCTGCATGGCCAAGGACTTTGAGCTAGACACATTGGGATTTCTCCAGCCACACACAGAACTGTAAAAGTAATAAACTACTGCTCCAGCATAGAGAATGTTGAAGTCTTCCAGAGAGTTTGTTTAATTTTATGATTCTGCTAATAAAACATGGGGGGTTGACCTATTTCACATTGTTTCTTCTTTTCCTTACTGCTTCTTCTATATTTTTCTTATCAGTTGTTCTTCCCATAAATGCTGTTGCTGAAGCAGTGAAGTTTGTCCATTAAAAAAATAAATTTCACTATCATTCCTACAGCCTGACCAGGCTCCTCTGTTTGTTACACTGTGCCCCACTAGGAACTGGGAGGATGAGCTCCACGGCAGGACCCCCACTTTGAAAGCATTGGGATACGCGTGTGCATGTGTGCAGAAAGGGAATGCGAGAGGGAGAGAATGTGTGTGTCCCCAGTTTAATTAGAAAATTTAATTGGATGGAGTTTGGGTCATTTTTTTCCCCCCTTTAGAGCTGGCTGCAATAAACAGACTTTTCTCTTTTCCTTTCATCCTTCAGTGGTTTGTAGTTCTGCATCTGCTCTGCTGGCATTGTCTCTGCTAACGGCCATACCGATCAGGAAGCCAGAGCCAGGAGGCAAATGAAGGGACTGCATTGATACCGCTGATCACTGAGCCCCACGTAACTGGCAACTGTTTCTGTCTTTTACCTCTGGAGATGAGTTGAACAGATTGTGTAAAATTTGGTGGCTTCCAAAAAAGAAAGGGGGGTGGGGGAAGAGGGAGGGACATCTTACTGCCTCGGTCCTCTTGCTACCTGGTACCCAGGGGTCTGTTCAAACAACATCCTTAGCACAGGAAGCAAAAGTGAAAAATTCGTGGAAGTGAGCAAATCCGCTGATTTCAGGGAATGTTTGTACAAAAGAGTGAGAGACTAAACACACTGCTCCTTTTTTTCTGTGGGCGGATGCTACAGCCGTAAGTCCTCCCACAGAACTCTCCACCTCTCAGCTTTGGCCCTGCTGTGGCAAGAGAGCAGGCAAAGCCTTGCACCACATGCTTGGGAAAGTGCTCAGCTCGGACACTGAGGAACCAGTGCCAGGAACAGTGACTAACATTTGAGAGAGTCTGAGCATGTGGGACACTTCTCACAGATGCTGTTTTCCATTGCACAGCAGCATCTCATCACACAGGATATGGGCCACAGTCATAAAGTGAGATGGATATTTGTCATCTCTACCCAGAAAAAATGGCCTGGGCAAACTGACTGGTGGCTTTCTTTTTCTCTTCAGTTTGACTTTCAAGTGAGATAGCAAAGATCTTCTCCCTCACCATGTTCTGCCACCTTTCTGCACGTTAGTAGCTCTCCAGATGTTTGCTGTGTGTTTGAGAATGCAGATGATTTTCATGGAGGTGGATGTTTGCCCATCCTTGTCTAGCACAGACGAGGATTATGACAAAATAAACGTCTAATAGAGGACAAATTTTGATGCAAACAGTTCCTCTCTCTGAATTTTAAGATGGAAGGGACAAGGTGGGCCCCCACTATATCATCCTGCTGGTTCCTCAGGTGGATCAAGTTCAAACACAAGCATTATATGGTCCACACACCCTATAATCTCTCTCTCTCTTTTTCTTCTTGCTTTCTCTGCCCCTCCCCCCTCCCCCATTAAACACATTACACAGTCAGGCTGGGATCAAATTCAGCTTACTTGAACGTATATCATTTCCAAGTTGAAGTCTAATCTACAGCCTGGTCCCCAGTGAGATACTCAATTTACCACTCCTGTAACTAAAGCTCATTGTTACGGCTATAATAATCAAATGTATCACTTTCCTAAAGGATACTTCTGGTCAACAATTTGCATTTTTTAGGAAGTTCTCTATAAAACTCTTCTCTTTCTTATGTCACACACAGTCTTCCTGCTCCATTCAACCTTTCTTTTTCTTTCTGTGTCCTACTCATTACAGCAATGTAGAGACAAAAAAAATATATATTTATTTCCCTTGAAAGAATCAAAATTGTTCATGTCTATGAAAGAATAATAGCATGACCAGGGGACTACAGATCAATGTTCTCCAGATCACTACTTAAATGGAGATCACTCTGCATGAAAAATTCACGATGCCCTCTATCCTTTATATGGATAATGGGGACATCTGGTTACAGCAGACAGAATCATTTTACGTACATATATATATGTGATATAGAGAATTGTGAGCTTTCAGTGTAATCTAGACAATGAGTGACATTGCCAGAATTAGTTATTTTTTTACTATTTTGAGGAGACTAATAGACTTTCCTCTAATGAACACAAGTTCCTAATAGCATTATCAAGACAGGACAATGGGCTAGATAACATCACTGATGATATCCTGTGATACCTGCAGGTTTTACCTGCTTCTGTTTTTTCAATTGAAATTTTTCATATTGATGAAAGGAATGGTGGCCAATCTTCTTGTGCATTAATTTCTCCTTCTTTGGCCTCAGCCCCAGTGAGGTTTCTACTGCCCTCGGACTCTTGGCAACCCCTGCATTAAGAAGGAGGAAGTGCAGAGCTTCTCCACACCCCAGGCACTTTGCACACTTTTTACCCAGAGGTGTCTTAAGCAGTTTAGGCCATGATGGACTCAGAGCAGCTAGTGGACAACCCATGTCTTAAATCTGACCACCCTACAGAGGATTGCACAAACCACACCTACCACCTTGACTGCCCTTCTAAAGGCTAATGCCTCAATGCTTTATGTCCCAGAACAGAACAGGACCTTCTTACCCTTTAAATACAGCTGGAGGGCAAATGTCAGCAGCTCCTCTGGCCTTCTGATGTGGTGTACTTGGGCTGAGAACACCCATCTAGAAAGTGGAAAACCCAGCTTGGTCTCTTACCCAGTCCCACAGTACTTGACCCCATGCTCTCACAGTCTGGGGAGGGAAAGCCTTGAGGAAGAGGCTGAGCAGAGAGACAATGCCTCCATCTTTCCTCCCACAAGAGGCCACTGCATGAAGGCTTCAAGGGCTAGAAGAAGAAGCCATGTCAAACAGAACCCTGTGCTGTAGCCTTCACATTAAAGGAGTACATGAGTCTCAATTTCTCAGCCTTACCCTTCTGTGGATTTATACTTAACATGATCCGGTCTTTGGACAGAAGTTGCTCGTTTTGATTTGTAATGGGGATATCTCTGTCTTTAGTTAGGCTTTTGAAAAGAACATTAGGCCTATATTGTATTTCTTCTCACAGAACTCTCACAGCTGCTTCAGTTTTGCCCGAAAACACATCAGAAGTTTAAAGAAATCAGTGAGCTTCCCTCCTCTTTCTTGGGAAAGTCAAGGGTCAGTGTGCAGTGTTGCACAGCACCCCAGAGCCCACAGGGTGCATCTCCTGTCTGGGCCCACTGCCAGCCAAGAACAGAAGACAGGGGGGCAAGTCTGGAAGGGACACAGCAGTATCTCATCAGTGTACAGTAACATGGAGGAAGGGAAAGTGGGCAGAAGTGGCACTTTTAACTGTTGGGCATGAAATGTAAAGGCAGAGGCCAGCATGGAGAGAAGAACCAACCCAAATGGTTTCAGGATAGGCATATACAAAGATGCACATATGTTAGCATTTGACATTATTACTTGGAGATTAATACCTTGTATTATACCTGGAGAAAAGACATGAACAAAAGATATACAGGCTCAGCAATCCAGAGATATAAATGACAACAGATGAATCAAGATTATCTCCCACCATAGAGGAAAATCAAAAAGCATATTAGTTGTTCAAGTTAATGACATATCAGCATATGCTTTTATTATCTATATATATTTAGCTGTCTTGGACAATATAATAAGATTAGATCAGCAGAAGAGGATCCCATCCTATGCACTTATGTCCTAACAAATATGCACGAGAACAACTTCACATGCTGCTCAGGCCGGAAGCTGCTCTCTCCATTGCCATTAATATTGGTGGGTGTTTAAGTGGAACTCACTGTCAGTCCATTGCACCAGCTCTAATGTGACAGCCATGGTTAGTGCAATTTCTGTTTCTATACAGACTTTAACCTTCCTGCACTTTCTGATTCCCTCAGTACCTGCTGTCTCCTCAGGTGCTGCCTCAATCAAACCCAAGATGTGGCTTACATACAGGAGAATTTTTCATATATTGAGAGCATAAATTTTTTCCCCATCACTCACACAAATTTAAACATTCAAATGAGGAAATTAGTGTTGAGTGGTACAGACTAGATCTAATCTCATTAATCCAACAATAATTGAAATACAGGACGTCCCCTGAGGCCATGGATTAATGACCAGCTAGGTGGAGCTGCTGATACGAAGCACAGCCAAGTGCCATTAACCCCAGCCAGGCATTATTTAATCCCAGAGGAAATGTCCTGTGCAAAATTTGTTAGCTCTTGGGCGAGAGGAAGAGGGAGGAGGGAGGTGCACGTGGGCTGGGTGCATGGACAGTGCCCTTCCGGCTGTCGTGCACAGGGCATCCCTGCAGACTCCCACGTGTCTCCCACGTCTGCCCCAACCCACGCTGACCAGTGGACACATAATTAAAATGAATTAATGATCTGAAGCAGAAACTGCGTTTAATGAAGCCCCGCTCAGACTTGTGTGCTAATGCCAGGCCTGTTTGCAGACAAATATTTACCAACCCTCTGTGCATAAAGTGACAGGCCACCTGTTCTCCCCTCTCATTTTGTCTCCCTAAGTCTAAAGGTAACACTGCCTGCTTAGACCTACAACATTCAAGCCACTTCAGAGGCTCATAAATGTCTTCAACAAAGCTGAGCCAGATCTGCCAAGCTCTATTTGTTTCAGCCTCTGTCTTTTTAAGTCCAGCTATTGTACACTCCCTAGATGCAAACTCAACTAAATGCTGTTGCCTCTTTTAGCATAAGAGGTAATTTCCTGTCTAGATTCCCACCAAATAATTTCTGTCTTCTCAACCAGAAATCCTTTAAGGTGCATAGTTTGCTCCCACCCTTGACAAAGAGATTCAAAGAGAAAAGAAATAGGCAATGCCATATCACTAGTTGCAATAACGATACAAGCAATACTAATAGTTGTAAAAGACATCATAGTCATAGCAGTTGCATTTAGCGTCATTGTAATGTAATTAATAACAGCAATGGTTTAAGAGCCTACTCTTGTTTTCATTGAACTAGATGGGAGTTTTGGGATTTACTTCAATGGGAACAGGGTCAGATCCTAAACAAGCAAGGATTATCCTACAAAAAAAAAAAAAAAAGGGAAGCAGTATAGGATTAAGTCTCCCTCCCCTTTCCACTCCAAGTAAAAGAAAACCAGGAAAGATTAGAAAGCTGTCAGGAGGGAGACAGACAAGCAAGAGACAAGCAGAGGTTAAAAAGCAAGCAAAGCTGCATGCACAGCATTGGGTGGTGCCCCTATTCACACCAGCAGGGGAATATCCACCTGAGCAGTCCCTTACCAACAGGAATGAGGGACTCCATGCACAGCTCCTCTGGAGGAATTAAAATGTGCTTCACATTTCACCTCTCTGCTCAGTGGTTTATGCTTTGATGCTGCACTGAGGTGTTAGGTGCCCCTACATGCTCGGGCTGCCCACCCATCCCAACACATGCGTGTGGGAAGTTCTAGGATCCATGGGAGGAGACAATGTTCCCACACAGGCAGGTAACTCTCCTCCTTTGGCACACAGGATGGAGGTTGCTGCACACAGACAAGCTGGACACACTGGGGTGAGCAACTGCAGCTTGGACATTCAAGAGACACCAAACACACTTTTCTTTACAGCAAGCCAAGTCAGAGCTCACAAGAGCCAAAGCTGAACCAAAATGTACCCTATCAAAGGCCAGGAAAATAACCCTACTGGCAGCCCTGCTCATGATGCACCGTGTTCAGCACAGCTTTCAGTAAGCCAGACCCAGAGGGGCAGCTCTGGCCCTGGAGGTAGGCTGAATCATGCACTCCTGTTGGCACAGGGAAGAGTGAGTGGGAGCACAGATGCACCCGGCAGCTTTTTTCCAGCTCTGCCTCCTCTGATCTGCCATCAGCCACAAAACTTTCAGCTTCACATCTGTATTTTTCTGGGAATGGCATGACACAAAGCAAAGCCCCACCTTATTACAAGGTCATGAACAAAAGGCAAAAAAAAAAAAAAAGGTACTGCCTGCCTGCTTGTTCCTCCATCTCACTGCAGCCAAACATTAACAACTGACTGTTCCTTTGTAGATAGTTGACTGCTTCCAGCCCTGACATGTGCAATCACTTTCTGGTGTCCCACCCGACAAAGCACAGTGTGAAAGGATGTACACATGAAAGCTAGGGTAAATTCAAAAACATCAGTCCCAGGCTGCAAGGGAGCTGAATTCAGTATCAGCAAAACATACAGGAAAAGACAATGTATAATGGAAGTAGAGGCGGACAGAAGGGAGGCTGTGCAGAGGGAAGGGATAACGTAAACATTCACGCATAAAAATATTAGATGATTCTTGTTGCACAGTGACTTGAATTCAAAGTACTTATGTGGTCATTTCCATTTCTTTTCCCAAGAGGGTGCTGGGACTGGCATGGCTGTCAGAGGAGTGTGAGAAGATGCCAGCACAGGCAAGCAGTTTCCAAGGCAGAACTACAGCAATGCCTGATATTGTATTAATGTGAGTGCTGGCCATCTGGCCATTAGGGACAAGCTGCTGCCAGGGTGTCTCTCTTTTTCCATCTCATTTCAGAAGCTCTGGAGCCTGGGACTGAGACCCCTAGGGAGATTCTGGCTAAAGATCATTCCAGCATCCACTCAGATGTTGTAGAGAAAGGGCCAGAGAGCTGATAAGGCAGGAGAATGTGCTCACAGCAACACAGGAAAAAAAAAAAAACAAAACAAAAAAACAGAGAATAACACTGAATGGGGGGGTTAAAGACAGAAAGAAAATGAGAGCAGATGAACGAAGGAATGGTTTAAACAAATAAGAGGGAGGAAGTAGGAAAAGGAAAAGAAAAATAAGAGGCACTTACTCAAAGGAGCCTTTAAAGGAGGAGAGAGGAACAGAGAAGAAAAGGAGCAGAAAGGGTTCAATAAGGAGAAATGGCTATCATTAAAGGCGCAGGGGCTATGAAAGGACTACTAGCACAATGCACCTTTTGGGATTTTAACTACTCAGAACTAAGTAAGGGCTTTCAGTCTTCCCTCTTGAATAGTACCTTGTCCCAGGAGCCTGCTGAAGCCAGTGCTTGGGTTAACGGATTAGGGAGTGCGGGTAAAGGTGCCAAAACTTTGTCTTGTCAAAATAAATGCTCTTCCTCATGCTTGTTTATCTACTTTTTAATCATCATTGGAGCTGCTTAGGCTGGGAGTTTTTTCCGTGTATAAAAAGACAAGTACAAAGCTGATAGCCACTATTTTATATCAGTATGGAAGACTGCATTCCTGGAAATGTCAACAGCTTTACTTGATTGCTGCTAAATCAGAAAAAAGACAGAGAGAGAGACAGAAAGAAAAGAAAAGAAAAGAAAAGAAAAGAAAAGAAAAGAAAAGAAAAGAAAAGAAAAGAAAAGAAAAGAAAAGAAAAGAAAAGAAAAGAAAAGAAAAGAAAAGAAAAGAAAAGAAAAGAAAAGAAAAGAAAAGAAAAGAAAAGAAAAGAAAAGAAAAAAGAGAAGAAAAGGAAAAAGTGAAGAGAAGAGAAGAGAAGAGAAGGAAGGAAGGAAGGAAGGAAGGAAGAAAGGAAGAAAGAAAGAAAGAAAGAAAGAAAGAAAGAAAGAAAGAAAGAAAGAAAGAAAGAAAGAAAGAAAGAAAGAAAGAAAGAGAAAGAAAGAAAGAAAAAGAAAAAGAAATGTGGGCAAGCAATTCTTCTGTAAAATGAAGCAAAACATCACCCTACAAAATAAATCTTGGCTAATGGGCAAGAAAGTGTCATGGAAGATCGAGAGCACTAAAATGATAGCCTGTGAAACCGCACTTCCTGCAAAAACTGCCCAAGAACCAGCATTACAGTGCGACTTTCTGAGTAAAATACTGAAAATTAGGTATCATGTGCAACTGTTACTTCTATTGCTATTATTACTACACCACGGTTATTTTGGTACAAGAGGATCTGCAGGCAGGACTGAAGTCTGAAAACAGGAGATCCCTTCTGAGGTTTCCCATGCTTCCTCATTTTACCTTACATCTGTCTGATCTGTCTCTGACATTTAAAGGATCTTCTTCAAAGAGATGCGTCTGGCATGAAAACTGGGGCACTAACTCCACACAGAGGAGCCTAAGCCCATTCTCTGGATCATGCCAGTCTAGGAGGGGCAATCTGAACTGCGACACAGAGGACTTTCAGGTCTTGGTGGTGAGTCCGGTGTGGGTCTCACAGTTTGGGGTTATCAGTAGTTCCAGAGGCATAGATTAAAAGAGAGGGGAGTTGGGAGGAGAATGCTTTTCGTTGACATGGCATCTCCCACATCAGGAGGCACTGCAGGAGTGGTCAAAGAGGATACCAGTGTTCTGTGGGGCCTCTGGGTTAATCTGGTTGGACAAAGCAAACCCAGAGCCCAAGTATCTGCTGTCCAGTGGGGTTAAAGATGAGAAATCAAGGAGTTCCCTTCTCTCTGCAGATCACATGGAGAAGTACAATTTTTCCGCACCTCTGAGAAGCCTGCAACCATTACTGATTCTCCAGGGAGGTGACTTGGGGCACAGCCTGTCCTGGGTGTAGGAGAATAGGGGATCCCCCTACTGTTCAGAGAGGTAACACTCAGCAGAAAGCTTCCTTGGGGCATCGCCTGCACAGGTGCACTCATGGTGCTTCTGCTTTTTCTGAGGCCAGGAGGCAGCCACCACTGCCCTGTGGCAGCAGTCACACAACTGGGGCACAGATACAGCTATTGGTTTTTCCAGGAGCACATTTCTTGCAACTGTGGAGATGTCTCGCCTCATCTGCTTGAGACAGTGGAGAGAAGTAGAACAGGAATGAGTAGAAGTGACACGGAGACAAAACTGTGGGAAATCAGAGCGGGATGCCACCAGCACCTGCCAAAACAGGAGTTTGCAAGGGGCATTTCACAGAGCAACCTTAGAAATGATTGTAAAACTGTTATCAGTGTGGTTCTGTGATCTTGGCTGGACAGAGAAGCGATGACACAGAAATCAATGACAAAGTTTCCCACAGTGTCAGTTACATGAGGTTGACAGGACAGGCGAAAGCTGAAGATGATTCTGCAGGAAAGCACAAACCTCTACATCACAAGTAGTGCTGAGTCCAGCTTTACAATATTTTCACCCTGTGATTATGATACTCTCTGGTTAGGAGAACAACTCATTAGTAATAATGGATTACACACGCTGTTAGGGATTTGATTTTGCCCTGTCCTGTCAAGGCAGAAAAACTATGAAGGACTTATTATTCAGAAATAATATCATTCACAATCCAGAAAAATCAAATCCTAATGCAAACACTTAAAAATAAATACAACCTTTTTCATAATATGCACTTTAACATTGGAACCTAACCTTGGCATGTCCTGATACACCAAGGTCTTCCAAAACTAAAGGTTCTCATTACCTTTCAGGACCAACCCTTAACCTCAGCCTCTCCTTAATGTTCATATGGAACTTTCTTCCCTTTTTAGGCTTATTTTTGTTTTTAACCAAGAGCCAATTAGACAGATTTTGAATAAGGTTGGAGGAGTTTTTGTTCAAATGAGAAATTTTTAGTCCCTTGAAGTGTAATGGGTTTTCAATAGAAATCCTCTCCTGCTGTGCATTGATCAGCTATTGATTGGTGAGGGTTTAAACTAAATTATCACTGCCAAATAAAAGACTTTCAGGATGAAGGAACTGAGCTGAGCACAGTGTTATATGAAAAAAGCCAATCCTTTGTGATGGAATCGAAAGGCCCTGGTCAGTCTTGAAGAAAAAAAATGTTAATTGAAAAATTCCTTAAATAGGTAACAGCTCTGAAAGTCTGCTTTACATAAAAGATATGAAATCACAATCAGCCGACAGAGAGAAAAGGATCCAGCAGCTCAAGTGGTTTTTCTCTCTAAATGGTGCTGATTACTTTCCCATTCATGGATGACATGGAGTGATGGAAATTAGTCATTTCAGAAGAAAGGACTAATGACAGCTGAACTTGTGGGCACTGGGGGAAGTTTGACAATTGGCTCCTCGAGACAGAAAGTTAAAACAAAAGAACTTCCTATTGGGTGGAAAGATTTATCCCAAAACTAGCAGGAAAACAAATACACAAGCTTGGTCAAGCTTCAAAAGATCTGGGTTTTAATTTTTGCTTTCACCAGCAATCACAGGAGTTTCAAACTTTGTGGAAAGAGCAAGGGAAAACAATTGTGTTGACCACACAAAATTGGCTATTAAAAAAAAAAAAGGTTCTCAGACAAGCCACTTTCAATTTGGAAATTAAAAGAATGGATCTTGCTGATCATCTGAGGTGTGGGAGGTCAGGGCTTCATCCAGCTGTTAGAACTTCAAAACGTGATCTACAGAGACATTATAAAGCTTTGGTTACCTCCGTATAAGTTAAAAGGGAGCTCAGTATTCTTAAAGACAAGCCACATTTTTGAGCAGGTAACTCTAGATACCTGTATCTCAACATGGATTACACTCTGCCAGAATTTCAGAGCATTGCAGTCGCTCCAAAGTCTCCAAAGCTGCATCCCCATATTCCCGCTGGAGCACGGACATGTCTTGTCTTGTGCACATCCTTGGCTACATTCATCTCTGTCTCTATGCTGCAAAGCCCACCAGCACCACCCTGGACATGACTCTGCCTTCTCTGCTGGCAAGTGTCTTTGCTGCCCATCCCCAATATGCCTTTTTATGGGCCAGGGGATGTAATACAGAACTTAATACTGACATGATAAAGATCATATCAAAGGGTAATATGGAATAGGATCATTTAGCCAACACATTTAAGCATGTCATTTTATTATAAGCAGTTACTTCAGGCGAACAAATCTATAACCCTGTTTGCATGATTTCAGTACCTCAAAGTCCAGGATTCAGGACAATGTTTCCCATTTCTGAACAGCTGGCTCCACAACTCAGTGTGGATTCCAAAACACCATCATTCAAATTCGTATTTACAGGGCTCTGTAGTGTCTGATTTAGGGATTAGTTTAGCATGTTATCCATATCTCTGGAAAAGAAAGGTCTGGTTTAGACTCCACAAAAATTCACTTTCAGTCTGGCACTTTGTACAACAAAATCATGTGCATTTCAAAACTTCAGAGGTGTCAGAGCCAACATGGTTGCTTGGTTTCTTTGTGTCAAAGGAACCATATCTAGGAAAAGCAGTCTCTTTGATTATGCTACCCTGTAGACATTTAGCTGCTGGTAGCTGTAAGCTGAGTGCTTGCCCAGAGTGTGATACAAATATTTTCTCCAATAAGATGCAGTAGAAGCCTGCCATATAGCAGGATATCACAGCAGTAACAGAATAAATACTCCTCTCTCATAACTTTGCCAGTATCATAAGTATATTGGTCAAAGCCAGAGCCTTCAAAAGAATAATAAAATGTGTCATAAACCCCTCAATATTGTACCTGTAGATACCTTGAATATTAATGTCCCAGAAGAGTCTTATCATTCATAATAAAAGACTGGATAGTATTCATGTAGGAAATCTTTTTTATCCATACAGGTCTCTACTGCTTTTTTATTTATTTTACTTATTAATATCCCAAAGCTGTGAATTTCATTAGATAATCACCTGTGCATCAGGAGACCACAAGCTGTGCTTTAGGCCAGCATGCATTGAACCAGGCTTGAGATAAAGGTAACTGGAAAAAATGTAATCTTTTCTGATCAACATGAGGTCAAACTAAATTTTCTAGTTGTCCCATCTGGCCCACAGCTCTGTGAAACAATTTAGCATAAAAAAATCATTCCCTTCTGCTCATTTTACACCCTCTGCCTTTTAACAGAGACAATTCATTTTTCATGTACTCTGTGTGCTAAAGTAAGTAGAAAATAACATCTATCTCCAGTGCAATCTCCCATTGAAAACACAGATTTCCCCCATTTTTGGTTAAATAATTACAACAGAAGAGCATGTTAGATAATGAAAACTCAGGTTTTTTACCATTTCAGTAGTGATGAGTCACCTGGCCTTAGTAGAAGACCCTGAGGCAAATGATGCTGAAGATAGCAGTCTGGGAGAAGGCAAACATATGAAAAGGAGATTGCAAATATTTTCTTCCCCTGCTGGGCACAAAATATCTTCTTCATTCTTGCTCATCTCAGCATATTTATGCAACAGACAGATGAATAAATTAAATAGTACCTCCCTAATCTCCCGTCTATCCCCAGCATGGATAGGATGAATTTAGGAATTAGAACTGAAAGAAAAACCTCTAATGAGGATGCTGAAATTTGTCATCCACATAGCAAATATCGACCAAATCATGTCAAGTTAAATCTAGTGGTTTTATTGGAGGACCTGATTTGACCCACAACTCATTGCCAGATACTCTGTTATGTCTCTAGGGAATCAATGCTTTAGGTGGCCAGGCAGGTCCACTGGCCTGGAAAGTTAGGGTGCTGGAGCAATACTGGGTATCTTCCCAGAACACTCTGCAGAAGCCTGGGGCCAGAGTTTGAAAAAAGAAATTCAATAAAGGGAAGTCAAGTCTAACCTCTCCTGCACCTTGAATTTCAGAACCTACATTTTATGTGTCAAAGTTTCAGATTACAAGCGCCTTACTGTCAGACTTTGGCATCTGACACAACATGCCTACTGGGCATGTTTTTCAGACTCCAGAAACTCACTGGGCAAATTAAATATAATTTGTTTAACCATCCACACTACTCCTTTGATGCGGGTATAATGAAAATGTCAATTTCACAACAGAGAAAACTGAGGAATGGAAAAAATATCACCTACCTAAGGTGAGGAAACCAGCATCACAGACAATGCTAGAATGCAGATCCTCTAATTACTGGACTGTGTTCTTCTAATTGCCAAATAAACCCACAACCCTAGCACTGGAATGATTATGCCATCATCACCATCCTGTTTACTCAACAATCCAGTAATAGAGCAATGACTGGGAGAAAATACACTCTGGTTTTGAAAAATTATCTCAGAGGTTTGACAAGTCCTCACGCAGAGATCTGTAACAAGTTCAAACCACTCTTAAAATCTGAAACAAGCTTCTGAAAAGGAATCTGTGTCACTTTCTGAAATGAACTGTTCATTTACATTCCTTTAATGATCTGACTGTATTGAACCCAATGCACTGAGCAACCCATGCAAGAAAGCTCATTTACACTTCCAACTTTGTTTTTCCAAGGGACCTGTATTATTTACCTCCTCATTTCCTTTGGAGCATTTACGACGGGAGCTATAAGCTAAATGTTTCAAGCAATACATGGAAGATGAAAGGTGACCAAATATACTCAAGCAGATAATAAACAGAGAGCATTTGTAGGTGAAAACAACCAGCTTGGCATGAGAGAGAGGAAGAGAGGGAGAGAGGGAGAGAGAGAGAGAAAGAGAGAGAGAGAAATAATGCAGTGGGTTTAATGGGAGGCTTTTAACGTTTCCTGTTCGGGATTGGCTGGCTTATTAATGATTTAAGCACAAATTGAATTAACCAAATATTGAACATATGTTCTTTTAAACTCTCTTAAATCTACCAGAGCCTTGCACGAGAGAGCTATGCGGCCATGCTGTTCAAGAGGGGGGAGGATGACAAGGGGGTATTGAGGGTGACTGGGTAAGTAAAACATAACCTGAAGGTGGTCAATTTAATGCTGTGTTAGCGGCCTGAACTTTCAGTTCCCAAAGGGAAAGGATGATTAATGCCACTACCAAATGTATACCCATACCTGACCCTGATCTCATCAAATCCTGCTGCCACCATCTGCTGTTTTTAATTCCTCTGCAATATTTGTATTTGCTACCTCCCTTCTACAAAGAGAGGGAGAAAAAAAAATGTTCCCTCCTTATGAATGGTGTGATCTGGTTGTACTGGCTGAACGCTGGCCAGGAGGCATCTGTTGCTTATAGTCCTGACAGCATCTGCTACTATTTCTCACTTTTCCCAGCATGCTGTGAGATATGGTTTCTCCCAAAGGTGGCCTTTGTATGCACCATTGTCAATTCCATCATTGTCTGCCACAGCCTGTTCCCACGATGCAGTGGTAGTTATTACCACGCTGCAAAACCTTTTCTTGCAGGCTATCTGTAATCTAAGATATTGTGTGATTGAGTTATGCAGTTAACCCTTTTCCTATGCATCAAACCATTAAAAGAAAAAGAAACAGGCTGGACCATTTTTTGGTAGGAAAAGCCTCAGAGCTTGCAATGGATGGGAAAATGAAGCAGATTTTTGATTTTTTTTTTTTTTTTTTAATTGTTTTGGTTTGGGGATTTTTTTGCTTTTAAAATAATGACAGTTTGGCATTAAATCAAGGTTTAATAACAAATAAAGATACAAAAAGCAAAAAATGTCCCAACTAGCAGTTTTAATTCCTTTAAAAATACTATAAAGGATGCATTGTTTTTTTCTCCTGATTCCTGATACGGCTATTAAGCATTGTAACCAAATGTGTGTGAATGCTATTATTTATGTGTCTGATCTTTAAATACCCTCTGCTAGTGGGATACAGACTGAGACTTCTGATGGACATAGGCGTCCCAAGCTGTCATCTTGCCTTGTCCTTCTGTCAAACAGTTAGTGTGTCAAGCGCCTCTCCTGGGAACTTTTAGAGTATGAGACTGGAAGCACAGAATGGTCCTGTCTCCAGAGAGCCACTTTTAACTCACGACAATATCCTTGGTGTCAGCTCAGAATAGCCCACTATGGGGCAAGGAGAAAGAAAGCGCAACAGATGTTACTAGTAAAACCATGTTTACAATTCTGTAAAGTTATTGCCCTTATGTACCTTCTGACCAAAACCCACTTAAAAGACAGCCAGGTTCCTAGTGGTTGGATTTTTAAAGTCAATTCTGTTCACATAAATCTTTATGTAGAGAACTGGTGCTATTAAAATAGACATCACACCTCTCACGTGTATGCGTCACTCCCATTCCCCCTGAATCATCTGTAACACTGTGGACTTTCAAATTCTATAGTTATCACTTACATCTGTATACATGGCAATTTCTATATATCCACATAGGCATTGTAAATATCTCTTCCTATAATACATAAATCACAAGTGATGTTTTATCTCCCCAAATGTATTCATGCATCTCTTATCCTCTTTTATTCCTCTTCTTTTTAACTCATCATTAATTTGCAGCTACTTACTAGACATAAAATCACACCTAAATTCCTTCATAGGTACTTCTAAAATCTCATATTAGTTAAAGTAAGCAAGGTGGCTGACTCTGGAAGTAGTAATGATAATTAGCTGAATTTTTAAATCCATTTTAGTGCTGACCAAAATACTGGAGAGAGAGGGGGAAAAAACAATTATGGAACTTGTGACGATGGCTTTTAAAACTAAGTCCCCCACTCCCCAAATCATCATCTCTCCTTCTGCCTAGTCTCAAGGAACTGTCAGGCAGTGCAATTCAGCACATGGTGACAAAGCAAATATCAGAGAAGCATTTACGAGACTACATTTGGCTACTGTTTCTATTAGTCTCATTTGTATTATATTTTGCATCCACCTGTATTACATTTTTGGGGGAAAAAATACTCAAAATCCTTTGAGGAAAGGAAAAATTGTGGCATTTAATATCTCTGTGATTCCTATTGTAAATGAAGACTCATGCTATTTTAACAGTGTTTTCACACTGCCAGCTCCAAGGCTAAGTGCAGTACCAGCATGGAAGGAATGTGCAGAACAAGTACTACATACTACTCTCTTCAGCACCAGTTCACCTTGCCATCACACATTCCCAAGTTAATGTCCATTTTCAGTTTTATTATAAATTTAAATGAGGAGTGCTGATTTAAACCTGGTTTGTGTCCTCTCTGTGCACGTAACAAGGTCAGGGAGAATAAGGGCACTTTACAGGCTAAGCCAGGTATGATGTTAGACAAGAGATCTGCTGGGTTGCTGCTGGTTAAGACCATTTAAAATACATTGCTGAATCCATGATCGAGGTCCTCTCTGCAGTCTGAAATTCTTTTTCCACAGGCGACAGATAACAGAAGGAAAACCATGTCTGGGTAACTTGCAGCTTTTCTACCACTAAAATGAGATGAGCCTGGGGAAGCACAGACTATCTAGAGCTGGACCCCTGGACTTAGTATCTAGTCTCCACAATGGCTACAAAATCTGAACAGGTTTATTCGCATGGAGAAATCCATTATTTCTTTTTTAAAAATGGAGGATGAGAAAGGGTGTATTTAAAGGAATCCACAGGTACAAACTGTGTATGATCCACTTTTATAAAATTTTATATCCATAGGCAGAAAGCAATAAAATTATCATAGCAGCCAGAAAACACGACTTGTGACATTGAGCAGGATTATAACATATAAATGCTCTGTGCGACAGCTTTGAAGATTCTTCCCAGGTTGGCTGTGAGACCTAAGTTGCTGCAAACCTACCACCCACCATTCCCGAGCCTCTGGTTCCCTGAGGCACCTCTGTATCCTTTGCTATTGCCATTAAGATACAGAATCCTTTACTGACAGCTTTTTTTGCAGGAGGGCCTGTGTGTTTATTATTTCCTGTAACTAGGTGAACCAAGGTAAGCCATGAAGGGCACTATGACCTTCCCGAGATCTTCAGTAAAACACAGCAAACCCCAGATATGATGTGAGGAGGCACATAAGCTGCTTTCAAGAGACAGAGATTTGTACCTCCATGACATAACATGGCTTCAACAAGCCTCACTGGATATTTTTAGCAGTTTCAGGCCACCCATACAGACTCTGATGCTCTTGATTTTCACCACTCTCTGCTCGTGGCCTGGCTGAAGCCAGCACATGGCTCCTGTTAGAGGTGCCAGCCAGGGGCACAAGCTCCACCTGAACTAGCATCAGTCAGCCTGCCAGCAGCTCCCCTGAGTGAACAGCAGCACTGGCACACTTATAGAAAAGCCTGTGTATAAATGTTTTTGCGTGTCAGGAAATACTGCAGAGGGAGGCAGCAGTGGTTTGTTTTGGTTTTTTTTCCCAGTTGTTCCAGCAGCAGGAACAAGTATGGACAAAATTCCTTTCAGGATGTGTGTGCAGGGTATTTAGATGAGGAGCTGTTGCCTCTCTTCCTCATCCCTGCAGCATTAGTGCCAGCAGATCCGTTTGCAAACTAGACGAGGGCCCCTGCTGTGTGCAGGCAGGTTTGGATGGCAAGCGAGAGCCGCTGGCTGCCCCTGCTCACCCACTCTGTTTGGTGTGGGTGCAGCCAAGCGGCTCCAGGTCCCCGCCCTGCGAAACAGAGCTGGAAATACAGCACAGTAGCGGCAGGAGAGGCCTGTACTAGATCGGGAAGGGGTCACAAGAGGAGCAGATCACGGGTGATCGCCCACCCCACCTCGACAGCGGCCGCCCAGGTGCTCGCCCCAGCTCTCGAGGCCATGAGCGACCTCCTTCCCAGCAGCCAGCGGCCTCCACCCGGCCACTGCAGCAATGCCCAGCAGCGGGGCCGGCTGGGATCCTGTCCCCCAGCCTCCTCTGGCCTTCCCCGGCCTTCCCTGGCCTCTCGCCGGCCTTCCTTCCCCGGCAACAGCGGGGCGGCAGCCAATGGGGCCATGGCGGGTCAGGGCGGCACGGTGGCGGCCGCGGCGGAGGCGGCGGCGCGGGCCTTTGTGCGGGGTGGCAGGTGACCACGGCGGGGGAACAAAGCGGGGTCAGGGCGGGAGCCGGGTCCCTTTTCTCAGGCCCATGTTCTCCACTCCTCACAATCTGTCTGAATTTAACTTGCCATTGAGGGCCCTGCCTGTAGAAAACAGCTTTATGTCGACTAATCCAGGCAGAAGTAAGGGTAGACACAGAGACAGGTTTGAAGGCGGGGACATGGCTATTCTGCTGCCTCTTTTTTTTTTTAACTCCCCCTCCCTTCTCCACTGCCTCCAGTGAAAAGTTTTCCCAAAAAAAAAAAAAAACCACCCAAAAAAAAAAAAAAAAAAAAGTGACAAGATTAATCAGCCCGTGGAGCTGAAACACATGCTTGACTTAAACAACCTCTTTGCTGTTATTAACAACTGCTCCAGCATTTCTTTTGTTATGCTAATGGTACAGATTAGAGTAAAATCTATTCCTTCTTTGCTGAACAGGCCAATTGATAGAGGCTGATCTATTTTCCTCCCCCATTTTAATTCTTTTTTTCTCCAGGCGCAAGTGTTTGCAGCAGCAAGAACAACAGAACATGAAAAAAGAATCCTAAAAAACAAAACTGCACACAAGAGTGAGTAGCCCCCACATTCACTAAAATCATATATTCTATATCAATTCTCCACTACAGCCTGGAAATAGTGCCTGAATGCTATAAGATACTGACCACAAAAGACAGGAAATTCAGCATCGTGTCTGATGTCCTGCCTTTAACTCATTCATTTTTTTAACTTGCAGACACTGAGTGCCTGCTGAAAGAGATGGCTTTGATTAGTTTTAATACATTCCTTGCATGAAGAATGAAGGAGAAGGGAGTGTTGCTGGCAAGTCCTGGAGAGGGCAGCTTGACTCAACACCACACCGTGTGCTGGAGTGTCATTCGGATGGAAGGAGACCATCCTGTTGCCAGCATAGGTTGTAAGGCCATTTGCTCTATGGCATCAAGGGGAGCCTGCGTGTCGGTCTGGGCTTGGTGGTTTGTGCCTCCTGTTAGCTTGGGTCTGACCCTAAGTGCTCTTTAGTTTTGCAGTATTTCCCCCCACAGCTTTTTCGTAATCAAAGACTGGGCTCTGTGTCACAGGTAACAGCAAAGATGACATTGCAATCTATGAGTCTACAATATGGCAAATATATAAAAGCCTAATATGTCTGACGTGTCAGAGAGGAGCATTCAGCACGTAACAGCTGCTGAATTAGAATGAATGCATCATCAACTTCCATTAGCAGCACGTGTGTGGTATTTATATTAAACCATTTATCACTTCCTCTGGATTTGAATTGTTCCTATTTAAATAAGTGGAAATATCATCACCCTGATTTGGCATAATCCTAAATCAACTTAAATCTGTGAGAATTCTCCCACTGAACTTGCTGATTTCTAGATTTGGCCTACCACTGTATGCAGTGTATCTGTATACAGTCACTGCCACAAGGTAAACATCTGCTGCTGCCTACCTCCTTCTTCAACCCATCCAGACTCAGTCACAGCTCCTAGATGCTGTAAACTTGCTCAGTTTCAACATTCCATTACTTCAATGAGTCCATCCACTTGTGATGCCTGCAGTAACACCAGGCTGATCTGCCTGGGTCCAAAGACATTGAAGACAGTCCTGGGCCAAGCCTAGATTTGGAGGCCTGCACTTTGCTAGCACTAAATTTGATCAGACAGATTTCATAATTGCATAGAGTCAAAGACCACAGGGATTTTTAGATCATCTGCTCCGACTTTCTGCATACCATATGCCATCATATTTTTCCCAGTTATTCCCATATTGAGCCTAATTACCTGTACTTCATTAAAACAGATCACCCATCCTGCTTTAATGAGTAGAAATTAAAAAAAAAAAAAAAAAAAATCAGCTACCTCCTGTGGTAGCATGTGCCAGTATTTTAATGACTTTAAATTTCAAAAACATGTACCTAATTTCTCATTTGAGTGGGCCTCGCTTCCATGTCCATTTTTGCATGATTTGGCCTTCCTGAAACTGACATTTTCACCTTATAAAATTATGTAGATTTCTTTGCAAACATGTGTCTATATGTAATTTTTTTTGACAATATAAACTAGTTGAACTCTTTAAAGTATTTACTGAAAGCCACTTCCTTGATCTTTCTTGGCGATTAAGTGCGGATTGACTGCTGTCACTTGCAAATCCTGTGCAGGCACCCAAGGACTGCTTTGACCCCTTTGCCATAGCTCAAGCAGTTTGTCCACTGTAAGTGCCACCCCTCTCCAAAATTGTCATATTCCAGGAGGCAAACCCACTTTTTCCAGGAGTGACCCACCTACTTTGCTCCTGAGTATGCACCATTTTGCTGTTTTAAAGATGTTTTGTTTGTCTGACACACGATCACATTGCTCCATATGAACCGCTGTGTCCTCAAGCATTCTACTAATCTTTTTATGTAAATTTATATTTAGAAGGGCAGTTTTTTACTTCAAGATGAGCAGGATGAGGCTTGCATCTGGCTGTTGTCAAGCACACTAGGAACAATCTCATCAAAAGATAATTACCCAGGGACACATTCTTTTCCATACAGGCCAATGTCTAGCTATTAATCTGTTTATCACATGGTCTGTTGCGATATTTTAAAGGACTTCAGTCTTATTTAGTGTCCCATAGCATCATGAAGTATATTATATTTCCATAGTTATCCTTCAAAGTTGGACTTCAAATCTCATTACAGGAGTTGGCAGTTATCTGGCAAGTTCAGTTTTCTTTGGTGTCATTAATCCAAAAAATATTTCTATAATATTTTTCTGTAATCTAATTCTTTATTGATTAAAATCCTTACCAGTCTAAATATTATTCCCCTTCAGATAAATGGTAGACTAATTGGGTCACTGTTTCTTGAGTCCTACTTGCTCTCTTTGAATGTTTTGCACTCTTTACAGCTGGAGTATCCATCTCTGAGGTGAATTTAAAATGAAATGTCAACACATTGAAGATTTTGTCAGTCAGTGGTTTCTGAATTTCTCTAAGTTACTGATCCCTGATGTTTCATAAATGATTATAACTGAAAGATGTTGACTTTTTTTTCTTCCAGTAACTCAGTTTCTTCATGTACTTCTATGAAAATAGGAGTACATGAAGAAAAGAAGAAAAAAGCTGTGAAATACCTATTTTTACACATCCAAGTAACCCATTTTTGTAATCTTTATCTCCTAATATTTATATCACTTCACATTTATATCATATCACATTTTGTTCCTACTGTAGTTTAAAAATTCCTGTTCATTATCTTTAGCAATTCCAGCTACCAGTTTACTGAACTTTGGCTTTCCCTTATCAGTTTTCTAAATTTCATCCCTTATTACATCCTTTAGAGGAAGCTATTAGGTTTTAAGAAGAGTCACCACATTGTTCATCACTAATGCCTCTTACAGCAAAAAAACCACAACGCAACATAGTATTATAAAAGGGGATGAAGACAACTATTCTTGCAAAGCAATGAGGAAAGAGCAAAAGTGGATATTGTTGTATATATTAGTTATATAATAATATTTGCTATTATTATTATTATGCATCATTTTTATTCCTAATGCTTCTGCTAGAGACAGTGAATTTCCTGTCACAGCAGATAGTCAGGAAAGGTGAGCAAAACTCCAATTTCTATTTACCAGCATTCACATCATTTGCTTTGGTCAGCATACCATGCAATCCCTGGCTTACCTAAAATAGCATGTAGACAGAATCTGTGCCTAAAAGTAAGCCAGCAAGGAAATTAAACACAATAATAGAGAGACTTTGGTGATATGTGTAGGTTTTTCAAAGAATTGCACAGCATCTACCAATAAACACTTTTTCAGGCTTGAACTACTCCTTCATTGTGTTGTGCACTGCCTCCTATGTTGTTTATATTTCTGTAGCATTACAGCGTCCTATTTGTGGACCAAATAGGATATTTAGGCATCAGCACTCTGTTGAACAATACCAGATTTTGTGGTCTTGCAAACCAGCTACTGGTTGGAGAAGAAGTAATGCAGAGTTGGGAGATTTTCTCAATGTGGAAGTTACCAGGCTTTCTGGATCAGAGACTTGTGACATCCATTCACATTTCTGTCTGTCATGAGGTAACCTTAAACATTCACCTTTTAGCTGAATGCACTCCAATGGGAATATTGTTCCATAAACCAGCTCCTTGGACAGCTGATGGTGTACTGCACTCAGGCTGGAAAACAACTGGTTAGACAGTATTTCATAAAAGCTCCAGGGGACAGAGTTTTTGAAGTGAATCAGAACATATTAAAGAAATGCCTAGACTCTGCATCACTGTCTTAGGGTTTGGCTGCAAAAACCTTTGTAGGCTGACACAAGCTCACTCTGCCCACACTCCAGGCAAGCACAAACTCTTTCCACCCTAGTCAAAACCAAGGAAACTTTGTTCTAGCAGCAATGCAGCTGTATTAGTGCTGCGTGTATCCAAGCTGGTTTCCCCTGCATCTCCCAACAGGACTTCCTAGGAAAGGCTCAGGGTCCCTGTAGCAACAGATTTCAGTTTGGAGCTGCCGTGGGTCCAGTCACCTCACTGAACAAGCAGATTTTCACACTCTTGTATGCACAAGAGATGGGCAAAATACACTTAAAAGTCCATTGCATAAGACCTCTCAGCAAAAAAATACTGCTGTACAATTCATAAGAAAAAATCTTGTTTCTATAATTTGTTCTAGTTAGACAAAAACAGGTCAAAATCTTCTAATCTGGAAGTGACTTCTCCAGGAAAGAGGCAAAAATATCTGGTCTAGCAGTTTTTCAAGGGCAGAATAGTGTTCTTCCCAAGAAAAACAACTGGTAAAGCCACAGGTACCAGCCCCATGCCGGGACTGTGCCAGACTGCAGTTGTTGTGCACTCTGAATGAATGATGCCACTGCAGTATTAATATGACTTGTATAAGAAGATATTCTGTCTATTTTCATAAATATATGTAATTTTATTATTTATCTTCTATGTTATACATATATATTCACTTTACAGCAGGTATTGTCAGTGTGTGAGATTCCTGTACTTAGCTCACCATTGGTGCTCTGCAAATTTGTCTATAGCTGTTGAAGCAAGATGTACAGAAATTGGAGGAAACTCAAAGAAGATGAGAGAAGGCTGAACAATTTCAGCTGGTCACATTCAGAAAAGTCTGATTGGCACTAGGATAAGAGTCTTCAAATATGCAAAAGGTCTCCATTAAAGAAGAGAATAACCTGCTGTCCTTATCCACAAGTCAGAAGCTTATTCAGATGTTAGGAAAATTTTCTGGCAGTCGTGAAAGTGAAGCACGCAGCTAGATCACTAGGAGTGATTGCAGGATCTGTGTCACTAAAAGTCTGAAAGAAGTAGATAGAAAATATTTCTCAGGAAGGGGGATGATCCTGCCTTGGTGCTAGGCTACGGACTTGAAGACCTCCCAGGGCACCTTGCAGGACTATTTTTCTGTGCTTTCAGTATTACAACCTGAATGTAGAGGGCTCACTCTCCATAAAAGAGAAAGAATTCTCCCTCTAAAGACCCAAAGACCAGTGTGTTAGCAAGCTCCAGCTTGTAAGTGCTAAAATCATCAGAATAAGGACTAGTGCCAGCAGATTTCTGTGGGTTAAATGAAAGTGTCTGGAGGAATTAACTGCTGCCCATTCCTGGTTCTCAACCATCACCTATGTGCTGGAAATGCAACTGCAGACATGACAAAGAAGCAATTATCCCAATAAAATCAGTTATTACCAGTGATTCATATGGTAATGATGGTGGTGAGGATGATGATGGTACTGCTGAACTGTAGCGAGGATGATAATAACCAGTGTTTTAGGGGACAGATTACAGGTTTAATCAAAATGAATAGTTTATCACAGATAATGAATTTTACAGGGGAATATGGTCCTAGAAAAATGCCTTGTTCTGAATGCCTGAAAATTACCCTGATTTAGGTAGTGGGCTACCATATTTGCACTATTCATTTAGGAGAAGAGAGAATGTAGCATTTTTATGTATATTATCTTTGCCATCCTTAAAAAATGGTTATTAATATAATGATCATGGCAAGGAGAAGCGTTGCAGAGTTCCACATCTTTATTGGCATCATTTGTATAAGCTCTAAGATTTTAGTTGAGTCCCATTATTTGTTTTGTCCCTGACATTGAAGGAGAAAAACTATCCATGTGCTAACATTAAACTAAGATTTGTGAGCATCTTGTGAATTTCATAAGCAACAATTCAGGAGAATGTTGAGGCTCCTATTATTTCAGTGGGACTTAAGCATAGATGAGAAGGAAGCTCTCTCTAACAAGGAATAAATGGAGAAGGTCTGGAACAGTATATTATCACAAAAAAAATTTGTTAAACATCTTCATTTCCCAGTATATATTCTTTTTTCTAAAAAAAAAGGTTAGAAGCTTCATTTATGTGTTGTAGGGGGAGACTAAGGAACAAAAAATGAGGAGAATGGTATGATAAGATAAAATTAAAGAGTTGTCCATATTTCAAAAATGGATAGAGACATTTCAGATCCAAGACAACATTGCTTTATTCAACAAAAGAAGCAGATCTGGGCTACTAGCATATCTCCTGTCCCATTCATTTTACTTTTCCTTGTATAGTTTGCATGCTAAAGTCTCCGTAAGCCTGATTCTTGTTCATGCTATTTTGCTACCGTTGTTGATTTTAAACTATGCTCTGCTTTACTTCACCAAGTACCCTCCAAATTCAAACAAGCTGCAGAAATGCTGAAATCAATACATGCATCTTGAAGGATAGATCTTTTGTAACACAAAGGGGAGAATGATTAATAGATTATTGAAGCCTTAACAAAACCTCAACAGATCCCCATATGGTGCATTGCAATTAAAAGACTAGAGGATGGATTTCTAATTTTTTGGGTGGAGAAAAGAAAAAGAAAAGAAAGCATTTTGGACAAGAAAATGAGTGAGATGGAGACAGAAGTGATGTGCGACCATACACCAGATAGAAACCTTTCTTTCTGAGCCTTTCATCTCCGGGTCACTGGTTCCAATCGAGCCCAGGTCGATAGCGAACAAAAATCATTTTAATCTGATGGCTGTTTGCTGACCTATGTGAAATGAACTGGTTGTGTCAGTCCACTTCCCAGCTGACTGCTCTCGCCATCATCAAGGCCATTGCTACAGGTGGCAGTAGTTGGTGCCTTTTTGAGGCCAGCTCAGCTAAAAGGCTGAAGAATGGAAAAATCAGTAGGGCTGAACCACCTCCTCCTCTTGGTCAGCTGCTCTCTCCAAGTGAGTGCTAGGGGAAGCTGGCACTGCTGTTGCCTGCACTACATCTGCTCTTTGAGTCAACAAAAGACTTCAGGGCAAAAGGGAGTCCTCTGAAGTGGTAAAGACCTCTTGTCAACACAGATCGTGGTTGAGGGGTAGTAAAGATCCAAGCATGCAGTGACCTGCGTTGTTTTTTGGTGGCCCCAGGAAAGTGTTGGTGTTCAGAGCATGGGGCTTTGAAAGGACCCATCAGGCTATCAAGCCCAGTCCCTGGGGCCTAATGGTCTCTAGTTAAAATTCTCTCTGTAAGACAGGAACAAGGCCTAAGTCCACCTTTCACTGATGTCAGTGGAGGGACATTGGGGCTCACAAGCGGATATATCCAAAGAACTTTAATAAGCTTGTGTGAGGGGGGACCTGACAAAGTGAGCTGCATCTAAGATGTTAAAATAATATAGGAAGAAAGAAAAGGTGAACTTTGAGAGCCTGAAAAGGACTGCTTTAATCTTTAATTTGATCAGTGTTTCTCTGAGCAACTAATACCTCCCTTGGTGTGAGGAGATAAGGTATTAGGAAGAGGATATTATGAGGAGGACTTTCAATTACACTGTAAGCCACAGCCACCTATCTTGTGTCCCTCAGACGTCTCCTGGGAATGGTGATTTTGCCATAGGACATCAGAGGTGCCAGGATGGTCTGGCTAACTGGGGCACCAAGAGGTGCTCCAAAGCCTGGCTACATGGTGCTGGCCAGTGATGTTTTCCACAAGGTAAATCTGTGCCTGCCTCACTGCAGACAAAAAGGAAAGCAGTGAAGGGTATCAGAACTGCCAGCAAAGCTGTCAAACTAAACCTCAAAAAGTGGGAAATCCACCTTGTAAGTATCTGTTTTTCCTTTCTGGCATACATACAGAAGTATTAAGAGGGTGAGTTCCCATCAGGCAATCTCCAAGTGGAAGGATCCATGCTGCACCTGGATTACCTGACATCTGAATTAGCTACTCCCAGCATTGCACTTCACAAGAGGATTGTGTGCTAGAACAGCTATGAGACATAGATGCATGGGATATGGACAAGGAATGAAAGAAGCCTTAAAAAATTAGGAGGAATCTGTCTTTTGCATATCGTGCCTTGTGCAAATCTTTACCATACGTGCTCCTCTCACATATACACAAATGTCCTTTTCAGCACCCACATAAAGCACCACTGCTAATTGGCAGACTAGGTACTAAGGAAAGCAGCACCTCAGTTCTCAAAGTAGATTCAAAAAAAGACATGGTTGTCCCTCATGTGGTGCCCTCCTGAGCTCCCACAATTTCCTTTCCATCATCAGATGGACTGTGGCTACAGGTAATCTGTATGGAAGGCTGAAAGTGGTCCTCACTGGCATATATAATCTCTTCTGCATTTCTCTAGAGTTGGAGAGAAATAAGTGCTATATCTGCATGGAAGATATTCCCTTTCAGTTTTCATTGGTGATCCCCCAGTTTGATTTCTGTCAAGAAAAGAAAACTCCTGGAAACTTTCGGCAACTTCAGTCTCGACACTAAAGAACATGGACCGCAAGGGAAACTGTGCACACTGAATTACCTTGTAGCTCACAGTCTGAAGAGTGGGAATTCCCAATGTATCTCCAAAATCTAAAAGAAAGCTGTTGCTTGCCTGCTAGTTGAAATTATTTGTAAGGCCAGAGGAAGACGTAATGGTTTAGTAGGCACCTGAGCCTGAGCCCATCCTTAGGCAGGAGGATGAAGAGCAAGCACTTACAGGACTGCAAGTGAGAGGTACATGTGATGACAACTGAGCTATCTGGGCTTTTGCTGAAGTCTTTTACTTTCTAGGATCCTTTTTCTGTTTAAATGAAGTTAAGATTATTTTGCTCAGAGGTTTACCAGTAGGGTAGGTGCAAGGTTAATTTTGCTGCCATGAATAAGAGTTGGAATGAATGTCCTGCCATAGGTAAGGAAGTGAAATGGCAGAGTCAGGATGTAGGTTTTGTAGGATGAGCCCATCTCCACAGTATGCTGTGGAATATAAGGTCTGTGATTCACAAAAAGGTGAGGATTTATATTAAGAGGAATGTCATTCAGATATCATCAATGGGTAAACTAAAATATGCATTGTATGTTATATGCTTCATCTCTCAGACTACAAACCAGAAAAAAATATTCAGAGGCAGATAAAAATATCATCTAGAGGTGAATTGCACCTGTGAGGTTTCTGACCTTCCTCTGAATAATTTGATTTATTTATAAGTTAGATTAGTACTGGAATAAATAGGCTGCAAATGGCAGAATGCTGTTTCAATTGGAAACAGAAATTTCCACAGTGTCTCAGACCTCTGGTCCATTTAATTCAGTATCCCACTGGAGTCACCAGCATATGCTTCTTCAGAAGCTGTTATGTGCCTGTAGTAGACAGTTCTGTGAAGATACACCTGTTTTGAGCTGTTTATGTCTAAATACTGTGATAGTGTCAACTCTTCAGAATTTGGGTGAGCCTCAGTGAATATTCACAACTTGTAAGCTATGGAGTTTAGGGAATTGGAGTTTTGTGGTAATTGGGAATTACACGAGACCACCTACTTCATTAAAACAAAATGAAAGACAGAGTCAAAGCCAGGCCTGCAAAGGTAAACAGTGCATGAATTCACTGCTTCCATATTTAAGGCCTTCAAAGCCTTTCAGTTAAAATCCTTTTCCGCTCTGGATCTCAGCATGAGTCTGGCTGCAGGGAGGTTTTTGTGTGGTGGCCTGTCAGCTTCCATCTCCAACACAGTGAAATTCAACTAATTGTAAGTGCACATTGCTTCAGGCGTACACTGCACACTGCCACTCGGGCCATGCACACGCTCCGTGACCCTGTCCACCTACTGCAGAATGTGCTATTCTCTCCCCACACACACACACTTTTCTTTTTTGTTACTTGCAATCACTGAAAAGATGACAGGCCAGAGCAAGGAGCAGAGATCCCCGTTGTGTTTCTGCAAAAACCAGTATGGAGGGATTTAGTCCCACAACAACCTGTGTGCCAAGAAATGCAGCAATCTTTGGATTGTGCCTCCATTAATGAAAATGGGTTGGCCAGAGAGCACAGTGTGAGGCTGCGCCTGCCTTTGGGCTTTGATCTTACCTGCTGAAGCTGACCTCACTGCCATGTCAGACTCTGCAGTGCAGCTGAGGATCAGAAAGCATCAAGAGAAAAAGAGGAATAGAAAAATCAGAAATACCTCACAGTTGAAAACCCTCTGTGACCCAAACCAGCCTCTATTAGTGCTACTTCTGAGTTGCTTGTAAAGTTCTGCAATGTTCATAGCAATAGTACAGTCACAGTTTACTGGCAAACTATCCCTAGCAGGCTTTTTTTCAGCACATTCTAATTCCTCAGATTTTTCCATCTGAACTTCACAGAAGTTATCTGCATTTGTTTCTATTTCTAGTTTGTATAGGACAGTTTTTAGTTCTGTCAAAGCAGGATTTCTTCTCTTGCTCCTTAAAAAAGAATCTTTTTCAGCTATTCAATTTGGCTATCAGCTTGATCTTCACAGGTTATGAGAGATTAACTGCTTGCATGAATGCCATCATCTTCAACTGGACTCTCTTCTGGGGGGCACAATGTAGGACTACGTTTGCCTTCCTGCCCGCTAAATTTCCTAATTCTCCAGCTGAGAGGATCATTTGCATCACTTCTGCTGCTGCCAGTTTACCAGCAAACTAAGATGTGTGCAAACCATACATTTTATCCTTCTATGCTCACATTTTGTCTTTCTTTGTGTGCTCAGTGAGTTAAACAATCACCCACTCCACCCCACCTAGCATCCTTTGTATAGGCCTCCATGTCTTGGGGTGCTTTGGGATCCAGACACACTGCAAGGTCAGCCCCATTAGGGTTCTCAGACAGAGCACAGATGTCTCCAAAGTTCAATGAGCTTGGCCTGAGGCAAGTGCCTGCCCCCAGAATCATAAAGCTCCTATAGCAATGGGGGAATTTTAGGGAACTTTGTGATCCAAAGCTCAGAAGCTGAACCATACCAAGCGTTTCCCCAGAAATGGGGAGCTGGGTTTCTGAATCAATCCCTTTGTGCCTCAGTCTTGTTTAGCTTTTTTATAAGGTCCTGGAAGGGGTAATTTCAATCCTACCCTATGCCTTTATCGTGTGTTAATACCTGATCCTTCACTGGTGACTCAAGGTGCTACAGTTGAATGAGTCATGTAAATAAGATTAATATTTGGTTATTTGTTATCACAACTTTCAGACTGGTTCTCATAAAGTTAAGATCAGTTCTGAGCAACCTTCCTGATGTGACTAGCATTTATTTTTTCTGTTACTCTACTGCAGAAATGTTTCTTATCAATCAGATCATCTGATAGCTCTGCTCTCATATTTGACCTATGACACTCTGTAATTCAATGCTGCTTCAGTGACAATAAAATTGAAAATCAACCACAAAACATCAACAATTTAAATAAATAGTTCTGACTGCTCTAAAGAACTCATAATTCAAAAGGCTTTCACTGCTGCTCACCACTGAACCTCACCGCTTCTGCTCAGCTAATTATGCAATGCTTTTCTTCCCACGCCATTGCACCTGAAATGCTGATTATACTGTATTTGTAGTTCTGTATGCTCTCTGAAGGACTGTTTGCCATCTCTGTGAGGCTGCTATTTACTTCCTGATAGAAGTGATCCCTTTGCTACTTTGTTTCAGAGGGAATAACTGAAGTGCTAATGTCCAGAGATGCTCCTTACCACACTACAAGTGCAACAATTCCCTTTTTGGAGATGGGAAATTGGAGCACACCAGTTACCCCAAAATCTTGTCCTCATTTCAGTGTGAGAACTATGATCCCAAAGTACTAGAACCCTCTCCCAACTGTAAGAACATCTTTGTGCAAAAATATACTCTAGTCGTGGGAGCTCTGAGGAAGATAATAGCTGCCGCTAGCTCCATCAGAAATTCATTGAAGGTAAGACAGTCCCAAAAATATTTGAAGGAACAATTCCATTTCATGAAATAAATTTTAAAATCTCTGAGGAGTTCACAGAAAGAAACAGATTATGGTGATGTGCGTGGTGAATGTCTTCATGTATGTCAAAGATATGGATACAGATAAAGATACACATGTGTAGAAAAAAATATATATAGTATCTTTCTAACTATTCTCACTAGTTTTATTGCTTCATTTCTTTATTTCTAGGTGTTTTGATAAATAAATTTAAAAGAAAAAAAGTAATTCTAAGTCCTAGGGTCAAGAATTATATTTCTCGAACCTTTTGATGTTGATATGGAATATACTGGATTTTTCTTACAGAGCAAAGACAGCCTCTGCACATACAGACAGAAGAAACTAACGTGCCAGTGAATTCTTGTTTTGAGGACTTAAATGCTAGGGACCTATGGCTTTTTACTGATCTTCTGCAAGACATGAGTTTCATGCACAAGGCTTCACAAGGTAAAAAGTGGCAGCATAGGAAACTGGAGACACAAGTATTCCTCTTCTCACTTGGCCTGAAATGTCTCACCCATTTGAACTCACATTTCCAAGAAGAGATTACAATTAGGAAGAAGCAGATTAGATAGAATTGAGTGGCTCAGCTGATCTTAACATGTGTTCTGATAGGTTTTGTGTTTCTGGAAGTAGCTATTCAAGAGAGTTAGGCCTCCTTCCTTTAAAGGAGACTCCAGGTCTATCATACCAAATGAGTACTCTCAGAACACCTCACCCACCTTGTAGGCAGAGAGCCAGTTTCTAACACCAAAGCACGGAGGGAAATGTAGGAAGCAGAGCTCAAAAGAATGAAGAAAATAAATCACGTCCTCACATGCCCTTCTTTACACAGGTCCTCAAGAAGAGCCAGACACACCATTCCCACAGATTTCTCAGGGCCTTGACTCTCATCTCCTACCTTAACACTGTTTTCTGCAAAAGACTATTAATTTTTTCCAACCAGGAAACTCTCAAAGGACATCTTCTGACTGCTGACCCAGTGAAGGTGAGCAAATGGCTTTCTACACTTTAAATTCACAGATCATTTGCCTATTGTCAAGCCTGGATTTGTCCATGAGCATTCTGGATATAAAGGCAAAGCATTTTCTCACAACAGGGTAAATTCACTTGCCTATTCTCCCCTGCAATTGCCCTATGGTTTCTCTGAGAAGCCAGAAATTACTAGAGTTATTGCTAGTATGGGTGATTTTTGCCATGTTGACAGTAAATCGTGGTCATTAGCAAGCAAATACTGAATTCCCTCTCTTGTATCTTTTTCTTGAAGCTAAAGACATTTTTCATCTCTCTCTTTCTTGTCATACTTCTTCTAAGATATCCATAAGGGTACAAAACTCGTAATTAGTCTTCCACTCTTCTACTCCTAATCTGGATAAGCAATATTTTTAAAGAGTTACTGAAAAGTCAGGAGGAGCTGTTGCTTTGAGGTGCAGCAGAAAATCGTTACTCTTCAGCTAGTCAATAATCCTCAGGAAATGTCCACCCTACAGACATTACTGCTCTGATGATGAAAAGTGTTATATAAAAACAGACTATAATTATGAGGTGGGAAGCAGGGGAAAAAGTTGTTTTTCTGAGAGTAAATGCTCTCCAAATTTTATTTTGTTTTGATTTCCTTTTCCTAACAGTATTAAACTTAAGCAGAATGAGCAGTGGGTTCCTTTAAACCATTGCTTCCCTCATATGTAAGCTAGTTTGTACAGACAAGGGAGAGTTTTGGGTAGGGGGGGTTTTTGTGAGTTTTTTGGTGGGGTTTTTTTCTTTTTTTTTTTTTTTTTTTTGTTGCTCTGAATACTGTTTATTTAAGTAATTGTTGGCTCTTTTCCTGTCCTTTGTTGACCCCAGGAAACAACTTTTTTTTATGTGTTTCCATTCTGGGATTTCTATTATCTACTGACTTGTGCTGGGTGTACCTCAGTGAACAGGCCCAAAAGAGGAGAGAGCTGAAGTTCCTATTGAACTAAAGCCAACTTGTCCTCTAGTTTGAGGCCCAAGAAAACCATCCCTTGAATCAAAGCACTTTAGAAGGTAGTTTACAAGTCTACTTCCCAAGAAGAAACCAGGATGCAGTGTTATCACCTTCATGAAGTTAAAGGAGAAGGTTTTACGATTTAGTGGAGAGAAGCCATGCTGTTAATTAGTCACATTTATTTGACAAAAAAGTGGGGGAGGGTGAAAAGGGGAAAGGAAGTTGGGAAAGAAAAACAGAACAGAAGGGAAAAAATCTTTATGATGAGGTGCTTGGCAGGATGAAGGAACAAAAGGAAGGCTTTCTGCCTGTCTCCTGATATTTTCCAACTCAGCAAAAAATCCATTGTGTAGCTTTAGGGGAAAAAAAAGTTAAAGTTGAAAGCTTAGTGTGTGAAAGCAACTGCTCAACCATTGTGTAATATGGGCTAATGTAATGTAGTGATGTAAGTTGCAATTTTTGTTCCAGTTGCTGTGGTCAATGTTATCGCTTTCACTTTTCAAAAGAGGGCAAGGAGGTGTGTGGGGATGGTATTTCTCTTTACCCCCACCACCCCTTCCCCACTCCCAAGCAAATACTTCTGTTGGGACATATCAGTGCTGACCAGATGTCACTGATTTTCTTCCTTTTTT
>WEKY01008937.1:76620-98042 GCA_013390045.1 Picathartes gymnocephalus | reverse complement strand
TTTTTTTTTTTTTTGCATGTGTCCCTTAACAGCTGGCAAGAATATCAGCTCAAATTATTCACCACAAGCACACTCTTTCTGTTTGCCTCCAGATAAAGGGATTTGAAATCCTGGTTGTCAGAGAGGGATGCTGAAAACTGTGGAATGGATTTCTTTGGGGAGAGGGAATACTTCCTGAAGAACTTTAAACCATTTGGGGGTGGTCATGACTAGCATTCACGTCCAAAGACATCCCTCAGGGTTGGCACTTCCTGTTTTCAGAAACTGTTTTAAGCCCAGGACATTTTCTTGGAACCACTGTGAAGTGTTCATAGCAATCAGTAATTCTAAATGTAGAGATGCTTTTTTTGTCATGTCACCTGAAAAAATAAAATCTTAGATGTGGATACAGATGAGAAACACAATAGGTAGCAGATAGACATTGCTGTGCAGGATGTTCTAGAATTGCTTGGGACCACATCCATGTGTCTTTGCTCCATTGACTTGCAATCTCTACATCTTGCAAATGGGCTGAGGGCACAAGACAGTGCTGGGTTTGCCGTGGGACCACACACAGCTCTGGTGTCACAGCACTCAGGAGGTGGCAGTGAGGACGCAGCAAGTGGCATTACACCAGGAACCACACTTGGTGGCTACCGTGGTGCACAGCACACAGCAGGAGCTGATTTATCCTCATAGATCATAAGCTACTGGCCCATGTCATTACCTTCTGCCTAGCCATAACTTTCTCCTCCTCCCCTCATATTTACAGTTATATCTGCTTTTCTCTTCAAAACTGTCACAAGTAACTGGTGTTGTATAGAACAGTGCAGTGTTCTCCCCAGTTATCACTCTGTTGCAAAGTAAGTGTGTTTTCCTTATGTGAGCAAAGATAATTAAGTGGCTCAGTATATGGAAGTCATGGCTTGACAGCATTTTTAACATTATCTGCAGATGAGTGAAAAAAACAAGATCAGATGAAGATAACTCAGAGTTTCTGCATACTCATACACAGTGGGGATGCAAATCAAAACTTCAACTCTAAACTGGAACAAATCACTGTGTTTGTTTCATACTGCATCTTGTCTTTGGTGATGTTTTTAAATAACCACTTCAAAAGAAAGAGACAAAGAATTTTAATGAACAGTAAGCACAGAAACTCACCTAGGAAGAGTATGTAACACACGATATGCCCCAAGTGTGGTAAAGTTATGCTTCACCATATTAAGGCTTGTATTCTATTACTTATTGTCTCTACTGTTGCCTCACTGTTGATATGAACAAGAATGCTTTTCAAGCTAAGCTCTTGAAATTGTTCTTATTGTTTATATTCAATAAACTTCACTACCCTTTAGTGAGGAAACTCTAACATTTTATTATGATATGGAAGCCTTTCCATATGCCCCACCACCTCCACCAGTCCCTGAAATCTGTTCAGAGGCCACCTGCTTTGAAATGCAGAGATGGGAATTGACTGTGGATTCTGTACATTTTAGGATGCAGAGATATGGGGCTCTAGACTACTGGAAAAGAAATCTTAAGTGACCTCGATTTCTGTAAGAAATTCTGCCTCCATCTGAGTCAATACCAGCCTTACCATTGACTTCAAAGGGGTCAGAATAGCAGCCCCCATGCCATTTTTGCAAGTAATTAGATATTATGGTACTTGCCATTATTTCTGAAGTGGTTTACATGCATATAAAATAAAATTATTAAATAAGAATTAATTCCAATTATTACTGTATTTTCCATATTATTTTCCATCACACTGTTTTGTTTGTTTCCCTGATGGCCCCAAGGCACAGAGCAGATGTTTTCACTGAGCTGTCCTCAGTGACTTTTAAATTACTTCATCATTGAAAAATGGCAACAGTGCCAGTCTTTCTTGTGACATTCAATCTCATTATCCTTCATAAGCTTATAAAAGAACCAACTTCAGGGCCAAATATACACAGCATTGGAACCATCATCTCCAGATACCTCAGGTAACAGAAATAGGGACATGGAGAGGCAAAGGGGAGGAGGGAGAGAGGAACAAAAAGAGTGAGAGAAAACAAGAAGGAAATTGGCAGGAAGAAAAAAGAAATTAAAGAAAGCAAATAATTTGTGTAATTGAGAAGCATTATGGTTTGAATCCTCCTCAATTATTGATGGCCTGAAATTCAAATATTAATTTAGATTAAATCTTGAATCTGTTTAGCCTTAGAAATAATTGGGGAGCACATTATTACAAAAAGGAAAAAACATTCTTCCAATGTCTTACAATGGAGTATTACTGAAAACTTCTGATTCCCCCAACAGAAAACCTTTTTAAAAAAAGACAAGTCATTAATCAGTAACAGCTGCTCCCAGCACCTGTTATTTATTCCTGTCATTAACACTTCCTTTAGCATTTCTGACAGAAATGGGTGTCTTTTCTAACTGATAGAAAAGTGATCTTTGGAACATCCCCAGAACTCAGTAGCTATATTTGGTCTACAAAGTGTGTTTATAGCTTATCGCAGCTTTTCTTTGTCGGGCTCTTTCTTTTTTTCAAATGTAGATTTTAAAAGCGTTGAACCCACTATATCTTTTGTTGAATATTTGTGCAGCCCCTAATTTTTAGTATGCCCTGGTTAGCTGGTCACAGAGGCAGGGGCACAAAGTGACTGTGGGGTGTGTACAAGTGCCAAAGGATTCCCAAGCAACGTGGCCCCCCCAGTGCCTAATTCTCATTGAGGTAAATGAAAATGCAGAGAGCATACAAACTGGGGCTTCAGTGCTACAGGGGTTGCCACGTTTCTGTGTCAGTTCTGTCTTCTGTCAGAGCCTCCATCTCCCTGCTCAGAGCAAGCATAGCCAGGGTACCCCACAGAGCTGCAGAGGAGGTTCCTCACCTGCCTTCCCCCACCCTGACACTGTCTAGAGGAGCAGGGTGCCCCAGGCAAAACCATGTCCTGCCTTACCTCTTCCTACAACAGCCCTTGGCTGTCTCTTGCCCTTCCCCTTCCCAATGCAGGAGGCATCCAAATCTGGTGAATCAGGAGAAAACAGAAAATCAAACAGAAACAAGCATCGTTTAGAGGCACTTTCCTTTACGTCCATTACCTGTAGACTTCCAGCAGCAAAGCTAGCTGTGGAAAGTTCTGCTTTCCACTAACAGCCAAAACCCTCCTGTGCACGTGCAGAAGTAAGGCCTGAAAGGCAAGCCTGCTTTAAAGACCTTATGGTAAACAGTAATTTATAGTATAAAATAACATTTAAAAGATGTGTAGATGTGGCATTTGGGGACATGGTTTAGTGGTGGATTTGGCAGTGCTGGGTTAACAGTTGGACTTGATGATATTAGGGATCTTTTCCAACCTAAATGACTCTATGATTCTCTATTTCTGTGTGTAGTCAAACACAGCACTAGTGAAGAAATATAAGCATACATATAATACCACTGTTCTTTGTCACCATTTTCTTTTTCTAGGTCTCTCTTTTTGCTTAATAAATATCTGTGAAATCTATTTCATGCTTATTCACAGTTAAAACATTGAGATTTGTAGTGGTTTCCTACCACCTTTAGATAACGCTTTTCATCTGAAAGCCACTGTTTTCATTTAAGACTGTTGAAGTTCTGACAACATTTCTGTTAGTCTTGGGGTTTATAATGTTGTTTTAGCAAAAAGTATGCATGGGGTTGGATTTAGGAGAACATTGTTTCTTTAATACAGATAGATAAAGAAAGCAGTGTATTGTATTTATCAAAAGGAAATGTCAGCAGAACTTTATAGTCTGGTAATTAGATAACGCAGATAAGTCTGCTGAGTTTGTGTGCTCACAACTGCCATTCCAGATAATGCTTCCTGAAGTCAATTGAAAGAACTTACACAACATCATACATTTTTCACCGTTCCTTTCCTCAAATTGATACAGAAAGCAAGAAAGAGAATTAAGATACAGGGTATGGCAAGCATGATATGTAGTCATTCCATGTTAGTTTTTGCTCTGAACAATCCTGTTCACTTTGAGTGAGAGTAACGGGCATCTGACTTTTCCAAAGACACCCACAGTCACAGGAGCAGCAGCTGTGCCAAACCATCACCAATGCAGGGCAATGGAGAATTCCATGGGCCCTTTGATTCATGCTAAGGTAAAACCAGGCTGAAGTGAGAGGCTTACATTTTTCAGACAGGTGGCCTTGGTAAACACCCCCGTTTGCATGTATGGAAAACCTTGCAAAGGAAAATCTCTCAAAAAGGAAAGCACACAACTAATAGTCAAATTGTCTTAGTTGTAGAACTTGGATCATGTGGAAGGCCTGATCCTCCTCCATACAAATTTTATTTTAAATGTAGATGAGATATTTTCACTTTGTGCCTGTTGAAAACTTTCTGAATTATTTAGACTAATTAAAAGTATTTTCTGACATATGGCTAAAAATGCAGTTTGCTTATACTAAGTACAAGCCTCCTCAGGACACTAAAGTGCTACTTAGGGCCAGAAAAAGAGACAAGAGGGAGAACTTATCTTTAAAGATGATCACATTCTAAAGTAAAACCAAAAGTAAAATATGCAACTTTTTAATGAGACAAAATTCCCAGATCAGTTCTATTTATGGAAAAANGAAAAAAAAATCCCAAATAAGTTTTATTTTAGAAAAAAAAAAAAAAAAAAAAAAAAAAAAGGAAGTTTCCAGATAATTTGTTGTTTGCTGGGAAACACTTGTCATTTTGCTATCTTGCTTCATGAAGAAAATGAAACAAACACATAAGAGATTTTCAAGAGGGTATTTCAGTTTATTATAGCTGAAAAACAGTTTTCCCACTGAAAATCTTCTTTGTAAAAACATTGACTTGTAAGTGTTATGGAAAAACATAGTTTCCTGTTAGGTAAAAGTTCTGCTTAGAAATGACCATCAGCTGCCTCCAGCATGAATATCTTGGCAATGGTGAGAGCAGAAATGGCTCTGCAGCACGTCCTTTCTGCAATAAGGGCTGATCAGATTTGTCTGTCTGCTGTATTCTTTCCCACAAAAAAGTGCCGTCTTCATAAAGTTCCAGTTTCATGTTACAAAAAAGAACACAGGTCAGCCCAGTTCTGATCCTTTCTCCTGCTCAGCCTCCAGCACCCTGGGAAATTACTATGTGAAGATACACACACCAACTTGCTGTAAGTGTTCAAACCTTGTCCGAACAGCCACATATTTTTTTGAATGATACTCGTTTCTTTATAGCTGCACAGCCATGCTCTGGAGAACACAATGGTACAAACTTGCTTTTACTAGCACACTTTAGATAAAAAAACAAGGGAAGTGTAGGTATCTGCACTGATGTATATGACTTTTTTTCAATATGGTTTCATCCACACCGGCCATTCAGATGGTATGGTCTTATACCATTAAAAAAATTGCCCTATTCATATGTAGCATGCATAAGGCAGGCTTTACAGTAAGCAATGGCAGTTTATATAGTTGCCCTAGCAGGTGAAATGGATCTGCACTGGCCCTCAGAGTTACTTCCACAGCTGACACACACCATTCGTCATCTGTGCCAAGGAGTAAGGCATTCCTGAACATGTCACTAAGATACTCTGGATACACCTGTCCTGGAAAACTAAGCGGCTCCTGGTCTCTAAAATGCAGTCATCTGTAGGGTTGCATTGCTATGGTGATCCCTGCCAAGCTTTTGCCCCCACAGTTATCAGAGCCCCAGGCTGTTCCTTGGCACAAAACAGGAGCTACCCTTCTCAGGCAGTGTGAATGTAAGCAGCTGATTTGCTGGAGTAAGGTAGTTTAACATTATGGGTGCAGATTGATCCGTACTGACTAGCTACAGGGCCAGAGAGCAGCCCCAGTAGTGTTGAATTTATTGGTGCCAGAGATGAGGCTGCAGCACCAGGAGAAAAAATTAAGGATGTTTCGTCCCAAGAAAAAAAGCCAACCTGTCAGGAGGATGCTGTAACCTCCAGCCCCACCTCCCATACCGCCCCATCCCACTGATTAGGCAGCAAGCCCCAACATGGCAGTGGGTCTGTCATCCACCTCTGCTTCACCAAGAGCAGCAGGATCAGCTGTCATGTTGTCACAACAGTAGGCTCCAGGTTTCATCTGAAAATCTGCCTCGCAGTACATGTTGGGTATTTTCCAGCCAGGCTCTTGATTTCTCTGATTTGCATAGCCAGTAACACAAACGCAGGCAGAAAGCCAGGTCTTAACAGCCAGGTGAAAAATGTACCTCCCAAGGAGGGAAGGGAACAGAGAGGCTCCTCATTCTTCTGACACAAGTACATGTCAAGTGTCAGAAGAGACTGCTTCTCAGCTTGGGATTTGGCCTAGAAATAGTTCTCAGGTAATTTTATTTGAAGTACATGACTTTGAATATTAGGCTGTAACAATAGGGAAGTTTCCCAGGGTCTGCCAGTAAAAAATTCCCATCTGTATCATTTCTGCAGCTTTCCTCCTTGACCCTCATAGTTCCAAGCTGAGTTTATTCTGTATCTCTCTCTGTACTTACAAAATTGTTTTGCTGTAAGAGAGCCTACCACAGCAGAGAGACGACTACAGACCTTGATTGCAGATGCTGATCTGCAAGAGGAGGCTGATGGCACTGTGGCCATCCATGTCAACAGTGTGGTGTGTGACACCTTTCTGGGCCATGGACACACAGCTGTATCACATTCCCCCTGCACACTCTGTGCACACACTCATACCACTACAGCTGCCTCCCTCCCCCTCCCAGTTCGTCTCCTCACTGCCAGTGCAGGGTTTGCATATCCTTTCTGAGATGATGGATGTTTCAATTGTGATAGGGGTCTCTATTCCATGCAAGCATGTGAAAGCACTTTGCAAAAATAGCTCATCACCTCACAGACAAGCAGTCTGATGTACAGAAATAGGAAATAGCCTTACTTGCCTCAAAGAAGGCAAGATACTTCCCTACAACCACAGTATCCTCTCACAAGCAGAAACGACCTTCTCCCTATTAGAACAACCAGGAGGCCCCCATTTTCCTAAGGTCCTGGAAAGATTAAGTGACACAGGTCCAAGGTTGCACAGGAAGTCTGGAGGGAGTGCTGGAAATAGAAGGGGGCCCTCCTGAGTCCCTCTGCAGTGCCTTGACCACAAGACCATCCTTCCTCTCCCAGGGTTACACTTCAGGTCTGTGGTGGAGCTAGGAATAGTACCCAAGTTTCCTGACACACAAACTGTCCTGCACTGTGTACAAAGTAAGCACAAATATAAATTTAAATCAATTTATAAAGCCGTGTCTTGCAATCAAACCTAAGACTGTTGTCTGAACCTGAAGTTTTCTATGTATTGAAAGATGTGACACTCTCATGAAATCCCTGTCCACAACCAGGGCAGCTAATACCTTCCACCAGCTAACCTCTCCTGCTTCTTCAGTGTTTCTAATTTCTTGACATCTTGTCTGTGACAACAATGCAAATGCCACTTGCCACAGAGACACAGGTTGGCAGAGGTGTGGACTGTGGCCACCCCGTTGAGAACTGTCCTCCAACAGGGAGGCCAAGTCCTCCCTGGCTACTGCAGGATGGAGAGAAGGAGAGGCTGCAGGTATAGGCATGAATTAACAGTGCCACAGTGACAGCCTGAGGAGGGACCCCAGGCCCCCAGAGTCCTGGCACAGCGCATGGGCTGGCATCAGGGGCATGAGTGCCCAGGGGACAGACCTGGCTAGGCCAGCCACAGGCTTTCATATTCACCACCTGGAGGACCACGCGGTGCATCAGTACGTGCAGCTTCCCTGGGGAGAGATGGAGATGTGCTGTGTCAGGAGGGGCACGGTGCCATGTACCCCTGCAGTTTGCTGGAGCCTTTCCATTCATTTAATGGGCTTTGGACCAGGCCCTGAATTCTCAGCTGTCCCATCTAAACGGACTCCCCAGGCAGGCTCTCCTCTCATTTTAGAATGAGGAGGCCTTTCGGAGACCCTGCTGACCAGGAGGTTCCTGCCGTTCTTTGGCAGCAGAGCTCCCATCCTGGAGCAAGCACAGCCCTGTCACTGCCCCTTGGCCACCGTGTGCACCACCTGCACACATGGCTCCACACCTGCATCTGCCATCCTCTCTCGCAAGCAAGACATGCACAACTTCCACCCCTGCCCAGCTCATCCATTTTTTTATCCCAGTAAGGCCTAAGTACTAGGGGTGAGGAGTGTGGAACCAGTGCTCCACACTGCTTACCTCAACCCGCTCTGGTGACTGAGAGCCACTGTATATAAACATACTCAAGGACTGGGGGAATTGGTAATCCTGTAGAAGAAATAAATCCTGTGTGTGACTGTAGCCCCAGCCCTGCTCAAGGCAGAAATAGAAGAAGCCATTGGGCTGATCTGTGTAGCCATCATTTCAGGAGGTTCTTCAGAATGACAGGATCATGCCCTTCCCTTTGTCTACAGTTTTGTGTCACTCACCAAGCTCAGCACTGCTGATAATTAGCATGCTTGGACAAGTTTAGCTTTCCAAACCTGTTTTATTTTTAAACAAAGATAGGTAGACACTGATGCCGTGCGTCTTCACAAGAGCAAGGAGCTGTGTGCTTTTCCAGACCTTTACCTGACAGTAAATTAAAGTAGATCTTGCTGTAGCATCGAAGACCTAATGTTACAGAGGTACTCAACTACTGATGGCCTTCCTTTTGTTACTGCTGTTTCTACAGGAGCAGCATTAAGAAGGCCAAGTCAAGACCATGGCACCGACAGTGCAAAGTGCACTACATCGTAAGAGATGAGCCTGCTCCATAAAGCTTGTGAGGAAGAGGAAATACAGAGAAATAGTGCTTTAGCCAAGATTGAAAAAGAAATGAGCAATAAAGATAGCAAGAACACCTTCCAAGGCTCACTTTTTTGTCCAATCTGTGAGATTATGTTGCACTGAGCACCTGCTGCCATACATACCATCCTGCGTCATTTAATATATGATGCATTGACTGGTTATTGGCAGGTTGTTACGTTACTGCTCAAATTGAAACTGCTGTTCAGACCATCACCGACAGGCTGGTTTTCATTACCTCACATCACTCTCCTTATGAAAACTTTCCTTAAAAGGATACTTTGGGATACATGAAGAAGATAACCATGTCAGGACGCTTTGTGACAAGTGAGCCTGTATGACTTGTCTAAGGTTTCACTTAGCAAAAAGCTAAGCTTATAAACAGACAAGCCTCTGCAGTCAGTATGAGTGTTCCACTGATCTCACATCAGAGTGGAGTTCCAGTGGTTCATGTATTTATGCACACAAAATAAGGGGAATACATAGAGATCACCAGCTGCAATAATTGCTTGATTATATATGCTGTCTGACTCTTTGTGTTTAGGGTATCATCCCCCTCCCCTGAAGTGAATGGGGACAGAGGATTTTCACCATCTTCACAAAGCTGCAGAAGGTGGCCCACGATGATCGGGGTTCAGCTTTAATGGAGTAAAAATGAGATTATTCCCTAGATTTTCCTTATTTTCCTGAAGTGGAAGAATCCTTTGCCTGTTTCTGAAGGGTCTCTGCTCATTAACATGCTGCACAACGTGAAGGCAAGCTCGTTAGAGCAAGCTAAATTGGGGAAATTGCCTGAGCATTCAGAGCCAAGCCAGGGGATGGGATCACATTCTGTCCCACTGTGAAGGCAGCAGGCACCAGGGGCAGAGCAGAAACCAAAAATGCAACTGGTGCTTCAGACAGGTGTCATAGTCAGGAGAGTTGTGGCCACCAGTCAGTTCACTGTTACCATTTCCTGGAGAGGGAAGTCTGGGGGAGCTCACAGCCCATGGAAGCAGATCAAGGACCTGAGCTAGGGGCCCTCCCTCACTGGTGTGACCCAAACTCCCCTGGATTCCAGGCAAGTGTTTGAGCTTGCAAAAAATGAGGAGTTGAGTCATGACAAGCCCCATGTCTGGATTGCAATGGAGTGCACTCAACTCTTGCTCTTCCTCAGGAAGTGACTCCATATGTGTTTATATAAACACACAGCCCAACATGACTGGGCAAATATTACTCAAGGTTTTGCCCTTTGCCTTTGGGGTGAGACTGACCACAACCATGGAGTCAACAGGTCGGAAGGTTAGGAGCAGAAAGATGGAGGGTCTACACACAAAATGTTGCTCCCCAGTCTTTGTAATAAGTCACAGTCCCACTCAATGTCCCCATGAGTCCACAGAAGCCTGTCAAATGCCTGATTGCAAAGTTCTGTTGGTTCATCATGGAATAAACATAGCACTCTGGTTATCATTAATAATATTTATTTTGGAAAAATATTTTAAAAATGAATTTCTTCATTAACAAAACGGTAAAAAAAATCAAATAACATTTGCACAATATTCCATAAATACATTTATATACAAAAAAATATAGTCACATAGACCCGAAGTGCCTTTGTACATATTTACCAAAAAATTTAAATTATAAAAAAAGGACATCACAAAATACTCAAGCTTTACAATTATCATGAAAATATTTTTACAGATTCAAAAAAATAACACACTTTTTCTCACCTAGTAAAAACACATTTTAGTATCAAAAAAGACAATAAAGGCTGTGTTTGTGTCTCTAATTCAAGAAAAGACTGGCTCATAATAATCCAAAATATACACTTCAGGCAGTGCATGCTTCTTATGTAGTAATTAAGTCCATTCATTTAAATATATATAGAAAAGCAACTGACCATAGTGCAATGATAAAATTCATAAAAGGCAGTGCAACAGTAATCCTTGAACACAGACCCTTGCCTGGTGTCCATCTTGTTTATTTTGCAGTCACTTTGCTAACTTCAGTAGAGAACCAGCTCAAGCCTGAATTTAGTTTCTCAGCAGCAGTCAGTGAAGGAATCTATCTCCCATTCCTCTTTCAGCAGCATTCATCGGGGCATGTCTCCTCTGAAATTGTTCTGAAGAACCACCTTGCCATATCACCTCTGGTTTACACCTGGTAAGAAAAAACAGAGATCAAGAGAGGTAAATGAAACATATGAAGAGGGCTATAGGGCTGCAGAGAGTCAGGACCCTGCATGAAGCACACCGAGGGGTGGGTCAGCACACCTCAACCACACTACCATTGTACCCTAGTCTACGAAACTTGTCAAACCCACAACATCCACAGCACCAAGTCACTGAGCTTGTCTTTACAACATCCACAGCATCACAAACTCAAGATGGCCGGATTTCAACAGGTACAAACCACTGTGGCATCATGGAAAGGAGTTCATCTGCCCTGGCGTGTACTGGATGAGAGCTGCAGACCAAGACTTATCTCTGCTGTTCCAACCCTACTAACCTCAGTTGCTATGATGCACTCATCTTTCTCTTCTGATATGACATACACCGACTGGTACTTTGTGTCCTTTGAAGTGGAATATACTGAATCTGGTCGCTTTCTTTCAGAAGTATCACTATTGAAGGCAAAGAAAAGAAAAGAACAGGTCATATGGCTGTTGCCTAATGCTACCTATGAGATATACATTCCCCCTTCAAAGTCAAGCTGCGCCCTGCACTCAGATGTGAGATACCTCTTTAGTTGTACTGCACTTTTCTCCTCTGCCTCTGAATCATACGTTTCACACTTGGCTTCGCATTTGCTGTGCTCCTCCTTAACTGAGTCCTCATTCTTGAGTTCGTGCACCAAATTGTAATCCACTGATGGGTATCTGACTTTGTAGCCGTTTTTATCAGAGTTATCACTGTGAAAGTCTACTTTCTTATTTGTGTTTTTAATCTGAGTGGCACCAATGACACTTATGGAAATGTCCTTCTCACGCTGGCAGTTTGCCAGGTTATTCATAGTCTCAGTCTCACTCCTGCAGGCATCAGGCTGGTGGTGCCTCTTCTGCACCCTGAGCCTGACGCAGACGACCACAGCAGCACACCCCAGCAGCAGCATGAGGACCAGAATAATCCCAGCACAGACAGCGATCCAGGGAAACTGGGAGTTCTGGCCTTCCGTGTACTTTTCAGTGAAGTCAACGATGACGGGTCCCTGAGGTGGCTCAGGGAGCAGAAACTGGCAGTTGAGCCCGCCGTAGCCCCGGGCACACTCACAGACATAGCGGTTGTTTCTTTCGTGGCAGGTGGCCCCATTGTGGCAAGGGTTGTGTTCACATCTGCTCACCGGGGTGCTGCAGTTCTTCCCGTTGTATCCTGGGGGGCAGGTGCAGGAGTAGTCATTGATGCCATCCTGGCAGGTCCCTCCGTTGACACAGGGGAAGGAGGCGCAGTCGTCGACATTATCGTCACAGTGTCTCCCAGTGAAGCCAGCCTGGCACTGGCATATGTAGGAGTTCCCCAGATCGACGCACTGGGCTCCTGCAAGACATGAAGGGGGAAGACCTGAGTGGTGGGCAGCCAGACACAACAGCCCCCCACTCGCTGCTCTTGGGGCAACTGGCACAACCAGCAGCTGAGAAAAGCTTTCTTTTTCAGAGGTTAGCTCAACCTTTGCCAAGTCTGATCCAACAGAAAAAGCACATTTTTTTAAGAAAGATTTTTGCTAAGCAGATTTCTTTTCAATTCTCAATTCTATTCCTTTTTTAACATTTCACTCAGCTCAAAACACAACATTCTTCCAGGTCAGGTTAACACCATATCTTATGTTACAGAGTTTGAGTGGTAATGAATAAGGAGGAGTACAGTAAAGAAAGTCTTCACTACTTTAATCAAAACAGGAAGATTACTGTTACCAGATTACAAATAATAATGTTTAGCACTCGTGTGACATTTGCATCCACAGACCTCTAAGACTCTTTGCAAATGATTTGCAAATACAATCTTCCACGTTTTCATGCATGAAGCTTCAGACCAAGTTACTTGGCCACAGTCACCCCTTCAGAAAATGCAATCTGCAGCAGTGGCCCAAGCCATGCCATTGCTTTCTTAGCACAGATACTCCACCAAGTCGACTATTGACATGACAAGGACTTTTTTACGAGAGGATGTAGTGATAGGGCAAGGGGGGATGGCTTTAAACTGAAAGAAAGCAGGTTTAGATTAGATATTATGAAAAAATTATTTACTGTGAGGAAACCAGTTGCCCAGAGAAGTGGTGGATGCTCCATCCCTGGCAGTGTTCAAGGCCAGGTTGGATGGGGCTTTGAACAGCCTGGTCTAGTGAAAGGTGTCCTTGCCCATAGCAGGGGAATGGAACTAGATGACCTTTAAGGTGCCTTCCAACCCAGACCAATCTATGATTCTACGATTGATCAGTGTGCCTTGTTCTGAACTCCAGACCAGAAGCCAAAGTAAGTGTATGGTCTCCTTTCAGAAGACCACTGTAGCATGTTTGGCCTTACCATTAGCACAAGGGCTGGAACTGCAGTAATCGATTTTCTTTTCACAGTTGAAGCCAGAATAACCCAGTGGGCAGCGGCAGCTGTAGCCCCCGTCAGGGTTGTCGGTGCATCGCCCACCATTGAAGCACGGTCCGTCAGCACAGGTCATCGCACTCAGCTCACAGTTCTTCCCATAGAAGCCTGGGGGGCAGGTACAGGAATAGCTGTTCTCGAGATCCTGGGGGAAAGAAATGAGAAACGATCAAAATATTTGTCTGAACTTGCTCTAAAATCCAAAAAAGCAATTTTGGAAATCAGTAAAACTGACATTAACTCCTCCCATGGAGTTTCAGACAACACAAACAACTCGAACTTACAGTGCAGCTTCCACCATTCTTGCAAGGGTTGGCGTCACATTCATTGATTTCAATCTCACAGTTGGAGCCTGTGTACCCAGGTCGGCACGAACAAGTGTAGCTCCCCTGACCAGTATTGGTGCACGTGGCACCATTCTTGCAGGGCTTGTGGTGGGTGCAGTAGTTCAGGTCTGTAAAAGATATATTTTATTTTTTTAAAGAGAGCAGCTGAGATGCTTGCTACTTTGCAAGGCTAGCAGACGGTGGGTGAGCTGAACATAGTTGCCTGCTTTCTGCGTTTTGAAACAGATGCTCAGGAAAGGACTGAAAACTCACCCTGGTTGCAGAAAAGGCCACCCCAGCCTTCCTGGCAGTTGCACTGCCACGGCTGCTGACAGGTACCATGAAGGCAGCCTGGGTATCGAATGCACTCATCACAGTATCGCCCCTGCCAGCCCACTCTGCATCTGAAAAAAAAGATGACAACAAAGTCTCGTCAGATTTAGACTTCTCACAGTTGGAAACCCTATCACAAACTCTGCAAGCATGCTGATGCCAGGGATCAAGCTTCCTAAAAGCCCTCGGTGATCCTTCATGTGGGAAAGTCACCAAGTCCAACTCCAGCATCAGTTTTCATCAGTCCTAGCTATTTCTTTCACTTCCTCAGATAGACCCATGGTTCCAGATAGTTAATTTGTTTACTCTAATAACAAATCTATTAGTTTAATATTAATGGCACTAATGTTTGACTTAAGGAATAATACTTTGATCTGGCATCAACCAGATTTCTCAAATTTGCATCTAATATGAAGAAAGGCCTTTAAACCAACCCTTCAAATATCCAATAGCTTATTTAACACGTGAGCATCAACACTGAAAGACAAAGAAGGAAGCAGGAAGGGAGTGGAAAACTTACTTGCATTCCCCAGGCTTGTCACAAAAGCCGTGTTGCTCATCACATCCAGGCAAACAAATCGCTGTAAACAAACCAAGCAGGGAAAGACATCAGCACTGGTGCCAAAACAACTCTCTTTTACAAGTCTAATTCTGAGAGCACCTTGCCGGTGGGGAGTGATTCCCTTTTACTAGGTTGGGGCAGTTAAGCGCAGCTGAATTAATCTCTGGAGTCTGCAGGAGTATTGATCTTGCCCCGTAACTGGGCACTTTACTTATCACCGGGGATGAGCATTCTTCTTAATACAGTTGCACACAGACAAAAGAGGGCTCACAATTGCTCCGTTCCCCACAGCCCCTCACCCCCCTTCCCTTCCCAGTGAGGGTCAGAAGTCCTTTTTTCCAATTCTATGCACACAGCTCCACCTCTTAATATCCCCCGAAAGTGTGTGTGCAGATAAGAGTGGACAGCTGGTGTGCAGGGTGCCAGTGCAAGACAGCTGCTCTATTGTCTATTCTCTCCCAGCAGCTGCCCCACTGCAACAATACCCCGGCCCCGGAGCCAATGGGGCCGGCGGCCGGCGACCGGGCAGCCTATCCCTGCCCACAGCTAATCTATGGCACGCGCGTGATTTCGCTGCAAAAAAAACTTTTTTTTTTTCTTATTCAAATAAATAAGTCTAAAGTTCTTCCTCCCTCCTTCCCCCCTCCGCCCTGCTCCAAAAAGGGGCGGGCGGGTGGGTGCAGCCCTGGTAAAAGAGGTAAGCGGGCCAGCGGGAGGGAGGATGAGAGAAGGGAAAAAAGGGACTTCTGCTCATTACTTCGCCTGGTTATGGAACTCATTAAGCAGGCACTGCAAAGTTTTAATTCAACAAAGCCAGCCGGAGACAATGGCATGCGAGGGGAAGGAGGGGGGAAGAAAAAGAAAGAAAGAATCAGTGCTGATAATCAGATCGCCTCCAAGTTGGAAAGAATGGAGCTGGGGGCAAGGCAACGGGAAGCAATCTGCAACTGGCAGCTCCGCTCACTAACGGCAAAACATTCTTTTTGCATGCACACATAAACACATCTCCCCTGCCTAGTAGGCTTGTATCAGTGTAATAAGCTTTTTTTTTCTGAGAAGGAAAACACAGCAAAGAACGTACGTAACGAGTCAAGAAAGATGGACAGCCTTCTGCTTCGCTGTGGGAATAGCAGAGATGTACAGGCATTCAAAAGTGCTGACAGCCCCGAAAGAGCTCATTATCAAAATGCTTCCTTTTTCCCCACCCCTTGACACAACTGGGCTAGGCACTTTTGATCATGGGAAAGGTTGTAGCTCTTATTTAAAACACTATGAAAGAAAATGTGAGCCCCTCTGTCTGCTGTTTATTGTGCAACATCGTACCATGAACTGCTAAAAGCATCCTAGCAGTCGCTAACAGTGTGAATAATCAAGCAGGAATGGTTTGATAGCAGCTCAGCTGAGACCACAGTGTAGGTGGGTTTAAACAGAAACAAAAAGACAACAAGAAGAAAGCTGAGAGGCTGCTTTACAGCCTGGAACTGTTTTCTTCCTGTCTGCCTGGCCCTTTGATGACTGCAGAGGAGCACTCACCCAGTACGTCATCTGCCAGCATATTTCAGATCCGTGTATACACACAAACAGAGAATGCCATCACACACTGCAGCACGGGCTCTGTGTGCACTCTGTTTGGGTGTACACCACTATGTATCTACAAAGGGCGGAATCTTGTACAACTGGAAAGTATCTGACATCCTGGACTATCCCTTCTGTGACCTGCTTACTGTCCCAGCTTTTCCTGCTGTATCAACACACCACATTCCTCAAAAACTTCAAGCTCAGGGGTATGTTTCATGTCCCTCACTACTTTATTAGTATCAATTATCATGGCAATGGCACAGAAGAGAGCTGGGGAAGAAGTTGAACATTCTTGTGGCCCCATGTGCAGCAATTTCTGTTACTGGCAGCATACGAGTACCCCAAAAAAGAAATGTGCAGTCGAGAAGCCACAGAGAATGTCTTGGACTTCGCGATATTTTTCTCGATACAAGGTCACAGAGGATCAGGCCATAGCAAGCCTACCCATAAGCCACTGTCACATGGGTGTTGTCAAAGCCCAGCTCCCTTCCCTGAAGCTATGTACCCTGTAGGTGATGATATCAAAGTTGCATGGCTGGTGGGGTGGATAGGTGTAAAAAGTAGTCCTGATATATTTTAAAAAATACTCAAGCAACTGATGAACATTTTGCAACCAGATTTGATGGTCTAAAGCAAATGAGCAAGAGTGTAGTGTTGGCACTGACATTTTGTTGGCTTGAGAAGGGGCTGTCTCCGTTAACTTTCTGTGGCAATGCCGAGGATCTCCCATCCCTCACACTGGTAATGCTTGGACACAGAACCAGACATCCACCCACCATTGCTTGGTTCTCCCACCCCATGGGGCCTGATGTCAGAGAAACACCCCCCCGCCAACCCAAGAGCCCAGGAGACACTGCTGCAACGGGCGCCCAAGGAGACAAGGATGTGGATACTCACGCTCAGTGCAGTACTGGCCTTTCCAGCCTGGGTTGCAGACTTTCTCGCCTCGCTCTCCACAGGTGAAGTGACCAAAGGCATCATCCCGGGGGCGACAGAAGACAGAGCAGCCTTCTCCGTAATAGTGCTCGTCACACACGAAGCGATAGGAGTACTTGAGGTCAGTGCGGCCGCTGCTGTGAAGGTCCTGTGACCACTCTTCACCCACTGCCAAGTGTCTCTGGGTGGCCAGGCGGCTGATGAGGCGCTCAGGGTTTTCTGTGTGAAAGTGGAGAGGAGAAGAGTGATTGGAGAGCCCAAAGCAGGCAGGGCATAGGGGGGGGTCTCTGGTGGGAGGGGAACTGCAGAGGCAGGATGACATGACTGCATGCCAACAGGTTGGCCTCTCTTGCCACAGGTCTACCATAGAGGAGAATGTGCTGCACACTGCAGAGAAAGGGACCAAACAGGGCTGCAGGGCTGGGATTATTATGGGGAAAAGTGTGTCTCAGGACACTTACCTGTAGTGAGGTCATCTGGTGAGTCCGTATGCAGAGCCTCAATGATGAGTGAGAAGGTACCCTGTGGAAAGAAGGAGCAGAGACAACCCACCAGGAGAGCATGAGAGCAGGTAGGCCCAAGGGGCAGTGCCACCAGTCCCCAGGAATTATCAGTCGTTGTCCCCCTCCCATCTTGACACTTCAAGGGGATTGGTGGCCTCTTGGAATCGCACGGGACTGGACGGGATGGGATGGATATGTGCCGCTCCCTCCAACATCGCCCCCCACTTACGGGCCAGGTGAAACCGAAGGGGAAGCGGATGGGATTGCTGAAGGCGGGGTCGGTGCCGCCCGCGCCGTCGGGCACGCTGAAGGAGTTGGCGCCGAGGACGGGGGTGATGGCGGTGCCGTAGGTGCAGGGCGGCTCGGGGGACACGCTGGCCTGGTAGTGCTTGAGGCAGACGCGGAAGAAGGTCTTGCAGTCGCACTGCTGGAGCCCGCCGGCGCCGGGGCCGCCCCCGCGGCAGCAGTTGCGGTTGCTGAGCAGCCCCTTCTTATTGACAAACTCCTGCAGCTTCAGCTCGAAGACCCCGGAGGAGCCGACCTGCAGGGCGGGGACAGCGGCCGTCAGCCCGCTCCCCAGCCCGACCCCGGCCCCCACCCCGGTGGCACTGGCATCCCCTCCCCGCTCCTGATGGCTGCAACAGGCAGCGACAGTGTCGGCATCCCCCGCGGGACCCCCCCGGTGCAGGGGCCCCCCCCGGTGCAGGGACTCCTGTCCCCCACCCGCGGGCACTTACCTGGCAGCGGCTCAGCAGCACCGAGAGGACGGCGAGCGTCAGTAGGAACCGACCTCCCATTTTGGAGGTACAGCTCTGGTGCCCTCGCTTTCCTCCCCCTTATCTTCTCGTCAGAGGGAAAAGGGGAAAGTGTCTCTCGGGGTAAGGGAAAAAACACAGCGGCCAAAGCCGCTCGTCCCAGCAGAGCTGGAAGAGTTAGTGTCACGGTCTCCTTCTTTCAGGAGTGTCTCTGACTTTTTTTCCCCTTTGTCGATACCTCTAGATGTAGCCTGTCGGCAACTGACAGCTCTTTCGGAATGCAAAAGAAAAAGAGAGGAAAAAAGGACGGGAAAAAAATGTTAAGATTTATCTGTTAAACTCTTTTTCTTTCGCAATCCACGATGCTCCTCCTTTTCTCCAGGAAGAAAAAATAAAAATAATAAAATTAAAGCAACTTAATTCCCAACAGAGGCAAAGAAAAGGCTTCCCAAGGAAGATTAAAAATTGGCGAACTGGAAATCCCTGAAGAGGCAGCGGCGGAGGCAGCGGCGATAATTCCCGGTGCGGTGCGATTCGGGAGCGGCTCTGCGCGGCTGCGCTCGCCCTGCGCACGTCGTGGCTGGTGGGTGTCAAACAGCAGCGGTGGCGGGCAGGTCACGTCGGAGCCTTGATCCCCTTTTTTCTTCTTTTTTTTCTCCTTTCCTTTTTTTTTTTTTTTTCTTTTTCTTTTTTTTTTTTTTTTTTTTTTTTTTTTTTTTTTTTTTTTTTTTTCAAAGGAAGCGAAGCTCTCTTTCCTTGTTGTGGGTTTACTTTTGTTTTTAGAGGAATCCCAGCCAACAAAAATAAGCTCGTGTCTCAACAACAGCGAACAGAATGTGTCCGGGTGTGCTCCTACGGGGGAGGGGGTGCCTGCTCTGCTCCGCTCCGCTCCGCTCCGTGCCGCGGCTGGGCTCGGCTCGGCGGCTCTCTCCGAGGGTGAAGCGCTAAGGATCTGCCTCTCCTTGGGCGCCTGCCGCCCTTATATCCCGCCGGCCGACTGCATGCCTAATGAGATGCAAATGAGCAGCCCCCCAATCTGGCTAGAGCTGTCACAAAGGAGCCACTTTTCCAAACCCTCCTCTCAATGGATCGCCAAATGGTCAGTGAGCTGTAAAATGTGCAACCCTCTTCCCCCTCCCCTTCGCGCTCACAAAACGTGTTCATTTACATTCCTGCAAATTTGGTAACCGCAAGAATCCCCCTTCTGCTACCGGGAGAGGGTAACACCCCCTCTGCACCGGGGAGAGGCAGTGCAACACGCTCCGGCCAGAGAGCAGCCCCGGGGACGGCGGGCTGTAATTGCCTCTTGGAACGTGCAGAGCAGCCGCCGTGACCCCAAAAAGTGACTCGGTGATCGCGACTACTCCAAGGGGCATCTCCGGCGTTAAAGGGACGAGGGAGGTGGGAGCCAGCGAGCCTCAACGAGGGGAGTCACATCCCACGAAATTCACACTGCATTTACCCTGGCATAACGGGGGTAATTGGGGAGCAACGAATGTGGAAGAAGTGAGCGGGGGCTCGCTCCTCCCTTGGCTCCGCTCAGGGCGCGCATCCCGCCGGCGGAGGCACGGCGGATCCCCGGGAGTCCGGCGGAGAGGCAGCGCGCGGGCGGGTTCGTGGCGGGGACTCGTGGAGGGGACCCGTTTGCGGGGCTCCGCGGGTCCCGTCTCCGCCACCACCGCTGCCAGAGAGCCACTCGCTGCGCCCGGGTCCCGCACTCCTCTATGATTATTATCATCATCACCAGCAACCTCTCCCTCTCTCTCCCTCTCTCTCTCCCTCTTTTTTCCTCCTTCAGCTTACTAAAAAGTGAGTTTGGTGTGTGTCGTTCGCGTGGCTGTCATTAAGGCCGTTTGTTATTGTGTGAGGGCTGAATCAGTTAGCTCTTTGTGCTCTCAGCTGTATGGTAATGTAGACAGCACCTGCTCCCTGCACAATGCGAGGGAGAGAAAGAGCTCCCCTCGGCGCACGCTACTGCCTCTACAACAATGTCCGCACATTTTTTAAAGAAATCCCTTCCAGCACTTCCCCCCTCCGCAACACACACACACGCATTCACACACACACACACATACACGCACAAAATAAACTAGCCCAAATTTACACCAATCATCACCTTTATAATTTTTTTACATATTCATCAGACAGTACAACTTTTGTTTTAATCTTTAAAACATGGAAAAGAGTTTCCTGGTGCGGTGAAAAAGGGATAGAGGCTATTACCATTTGAGCAGTTTCTTAATGATGGATGGAAGCAGGGAATAAAAGTTGGAGGGCGACTCTGGCATGTCACTCGAAGCAGGGTTTTCCACTTTGTTTAGGCCCTCTGTTTAAACACCTTTGGTAGGCGCAGGCGGATTCATTAGGATGCAAGGTGTAACTGTCTCTGTAAATGTCATTTTAATTGTAACAGATCATTTCAGCACAGATTAGGCTTGTGTGCAAAAGAAGAGGATTTGGCTACAATAACCTCACTGTAGGTATGCCGTGCTAAAAGCCTTATTATGGCGACTTTATTGGGTTGAAACGTGCATTTGCATGGCAAAATGTGACTTCCATTGAAGCAGATGTCTTGATCACAAATTATCTTACAATGCACTAGGAAAAAAAAAATCTTAAAGACTTCTTAAATTAAAAGCATTGAGTAATACCAATTAAAAGAAAATCACTAATGAGTTCATTCAGCTCAGCTCTTCTCGACTGTTCCAGGAGTGTAGCTGCCCATGTTCATTTACTAAGGGTTTGTGGCATGTACCCCAAACCCAGGCCACCTACCCCAACCCTCAGTACAAGCATCCAGATCTTGGCAACGTTTTGCCACTCAACGTGTGTCCTTTACATCTAACTGTAGTCGAATGAGACATCTACATCCAGGTGCTCTTCTTCTCCCCTCTCCCCGCCCCTCGACGCATAAGCAAAAGTTTAAATGTACAGGAATGTTTGGGCTTGATTTTTTTTTTTTTTTTTTTTAAACCCCGGAGTTGTGTCTGGGCAGAGAGGGGACCAGCGATCCCGCAGGCACCGTGCGAGGACTTAGGGAAGGCGGCCCAGGAGGGAGCAGAGCGAAGCGGGCGGCGGATCCCCGGAGGCCCGGCCGCCCCCGCCGTGCCCAGCCTCAGCAGC
>WEKY01008937.1:61489-72370 GCA_013390045.1 Picathartes gymnocephalus | reverse complement strand
GGGCAGGTCGGCCCGGGCGCCGCACGGACCCCGGGGCGGGGGGCTCGGCCCTCCTGGGGCTGCGCGCAGCGGCCCCCGAACCTTGGGAGGGCCTTAAAGGCCCCTTCCAAACCAAACTGTGATTAAAGAGGGTGGTGTTCAGAATTCTGTCGTTAACTGATAGGATTCGGGGATGCTTTTAAAAGCTGTCTATTCACAATACTCTGTAAACTCACTTTCCTTTCTTTCCCTTTTGAATACCATAAGCATGTATACTTTTTAATAAAAAAAAAAAATCTGTCCTTGTTTTTCTACTATTGTGTACTTTACGCTAACCTGAAATCTCCCTCACTGGAGATCCTCAAGAACTGTCCGAATGCAATCCTATGCCATGTGCTCTGCGATGGCCCTGCGGGAGCAGGGAGGTTGGACCCAGTGATTCCTTTCAGCCTTACTCATTCAATGATTCTGTGAATTTTGTTTGGTCATATTTATGAGAATCTTTTGATATTTGTATTTTCCCACTGATACAAAAAAACAGAAGTGGAAGGGCAAATGAATGAGTACTTATATTCGGTTTACTGATGGGAAATAAACTGTTTCAAATTGTTAAAAGCTGGGATAGGGCAATGAGCTATCAGCAAAAGCAGAATAATAACAATTCTGTTTCCAAGCAGGTTTTTTTTATTATTACTGTAGAATTCCACTGTTTCTCAGTATTGCATTTTAGAACATTGTTTTTATTTTTTTTCTTTCAGACTGCTGTGAGTTTCAGAGATCAGCCATGGGCGTTAGAGGCTTGCAGGGATTTGTGGCAAGAGTTTGCCCTGATGCATGCAAAACGGTAGATCTGAGAGAAATGGCAGAAAAGCATCGCACTGTTCATCCTGATTCCCCACCTGCTATCGTAGTAGATGCCATGAGTTGCGTTAGACACTGGTACACACCAGAATCCTGGGTGTGCGGTGGCCAGTGGCGGGAGTACCTTGCCATTTTAGAGGATTTTATCAATGCTTTTATGGCAGCTGGTATCAAGTTGGTGTTTTACTTCGACGGGGTGGTAGAAGAGAAAAAGAGGGAGGAGTGGATCAAACGGAGGATGAAGAATACTGAGGAAATAGCCAGATTATTTCAGTTTATCAAGACTCACAGGAAACAGCCAGGGAGAGAAATGTTCGTTCTTCCTTCAGCTCTGCCTACTTTTACACGTTTTGCCCTGAAATCACTTGGTCAAAAAACAGTCTGCACGTTGCAGGAGGCAGACTTTGAGGTGGCTGCATATGGTTTGCAGCACAACTGTATAGGAATTCTGGGGCAAGATAGTGACTACCTCATCTATGATACATGTCCCTACTTTTCCATTGAGAACCTGCATTTGGACAGACTGGTAACTGTTATGTACTCTCGAGAAGTTCTTTGCCATGTGCTGGGTATTAGTTTGACACACCTTCCTCTTTTTGCGTGCTTGCTTGGCAATGATGTTGTTCCAGAAAGCCTGTTGGAAGGCTTTTGGCACAAATGTTTAACCACCAGTCCCCGCAGGACTAACAGCTACAACAGAAGAACAAACATACTGCTATCTGTAGCAAATTACATCTCAAAAATTCCATGCTCGTACAGCAGCCTGAAACACTTGGAAGAGATTCTATCTCCGGGATCAGACAAGACATTGCTTTTCAGAGGAGTGAACTCCTATCTTTTGCCTGGGCAGCAGTCTCCATGGCTTCCAACCAATGTATTAAATTGTCAAATGTTATCCCTTCAACAACAATCGGCTCTCTGTCAAGATAAAGAAATCTTTCAGGTAACTTGTTTTTTAAAGCTTAATGATCACTTTATTGCCATGACTAGTTAGTGGAAGTTAGTAATGAGTACATCAATCCTATTGATTTAAATTTGCTTGTGCAAAAATCTTTTGTCAGTCAAGTAGAGCCCCAGTTAGGACTATTGCATGCATTAATATGAGCATAGATGCAGCACATTTAATAAAAAATGGTTTCTCTCTTTTTGAAGTGTCGAGTAGGTCAAATAATGGGGAGCAGCTCCTGTATGGGCCAGCAGCTGGGCACAGAAATGTACTTCGCACGTATTATATGATTTCCCATGTTTATATGATTTGTGTATTGACTTGCTTTTCACTTTGAGAACCCACAGGTCAGCCATAAGCTGGTCAGTGGTCTGCTTGTCTGTGCCTGGCAGATGCAGTTGAGGTATCAAAGGTAGCTGTGCTAAGAATGGAAAAGTTGAAATTGCTCTTCTGGTGGAGACACGGAAACTCAGAATCATGTCATAGAATCGTAGAATGGTTGGGGTTGGAAGGGACCTTCAAGATCACCTAGTTCCAAACCCCTGCCCTGAGGAGGCAGACTTCCACTAGACACGGTTGCTCAGAGCCCCATCCAACCTGGTCTTGAATACTTCCAGGGATGATCCAACTCTTCTCTGTGCAGCCTGGGCCAGTGCCTCACCACCGTCACAGCAAAGGGCTTCTTCCTAATATCTAATCTAAATCTACTTCCTATCAGTTTAAAGCCATCTCCCCTCATACTGTTACTACATACCCTTGTGAAAAGTCCCTCTCCAGCTCTTTTGTAGCCCCCTTTAGGTGTTTGAAGGCTGCTTTAAGGTGTCTCCAGAGCTTTCTCTTCTTCAGTTATACAACACCAGTTCTCTCAGCCTGTCTTCATAGGAGAGGTGCTCCAGCTCTCTGATCATCTTTGCAGCCCTCCTCTGGACTCACTCCAGCAGGTCAAAGTCCTTCCTGTGCTGGGGACCTGAGAGCTGGACAGAGCACTCCGGGTAGGGTGTCACCAGAGCAGAGCAGACAGGGAGAATCCTCTCCCTTGCCCTGCTGGTCGCACTGCTTTGGATGCAGCTCAGGGTTCAGTTGACTTTCTGGGCTGTGAGTGCACATTGCTGGCTCAGGTCAAGCTGCTTATTCAGCAACACCCTAAAGCCCTTCTTGCACCTGATCTCAATCCATTCTCCATCCAGCCTGTATTTGTGCTTGGGACTGCCCTGACCCAAGTGTGGGATCTTGTACTTGGCCCTGTTGAAATTGATGAGGTTTGCTTGGGCCCACCTCTCAAACCTGTCCAGATTCCTCTGGTTGGATCCCTTCCCTCCTGTATGTTGATGGCACCACACAGCCTGGTGTTACCAGCAGACTTGCCAAGGGAGCACTTGATCCCACTGGCCATGTTCCTGGCAAAGATGTTAAACAGTGCTGATCCCAGTACTGACCCTTGAGGACACCACTTGAGGTCTCCACTTGCACATTGAGCCATTGACCATAACTCTTTCAAAGCGACCATCCAAGCATCCCTCATCCACCAAGAGGTCCATCTATCAAATCCATGCCTCTCCAGTTCAGAGATAAGGATATTGTGCAGGACAGTGTCAAATGCTGTAGGTCTGTATTTTGTGATTTTTGGTTCAGGTTAAATTACCCTTGTTTTCATTGTCCCTGAATGACCCAAAAGCACTTCAATAGGCTTATTAATTCCCAAAGGGCAGGTCTGTAGCAGCAAGTTTTATTTATGGCTTCCCACATGGACAGGGATGCATTGGTGTTGGGGTGAGGTATGGTCTGTCAGATTGAGTCACTCTGGGAAATTGGATATATTAGCTCAGGGTGGCCTACCTGGCTAATATGAAATGTGCTACCTTGCATCAGAGTTTATGGAATAGTAGTAAGTCTGGAGTACAATTCTGTAAATTCATGGCAATTAGGTTAACGTATTAAGATTTTTTAAAAAAACTATACAAGGAAGTGTATTTTAGACTCTATATTAGCCATACCTATACTACCTATTTTATTAGGTCGTTATAGACTTCAAACACAGAACCTTTTTTTCTTTCTCTTGCTTATCTTGAGCATTTTCTTTAAAACTATTATTTTTCTGTTTCCTCATATTACTCTAAAGTAATAATATAATTTACATTTTCTTTTCTAAAAAGAGTATAGAACATTTTATAACTACATTGTAACCTATGCAATGCTCATTTCAGCTAAACTGTAGATGTATTTGGGCTTTTATATTAACCACACATAGATGCAATAATATCACTTTTGACTGTTATAGTTAAATAGAAGATATTTTTAAAAATCAGCAGCCATATATCTTAATAAGGTGTTGAAAAATACTCTTTATGCTTGAAGTGCAATGGAAAAATAGCCAGAATGCAATTATCTAGGTTGGATTATGGCCAGGACAATAGTGGCAATATCCTTTTTTCTTAAGAGAATGTACCATGTGGTCTTTATGACAAGTGGTCATTATTTCTTGGGTTGGTCTTTAATTTGAAGGGTTGAAGTTCTGAAGCATCATGCTGAGCTACTGCTCTAATAAAATAATAACGTTTAAAAACTCCATTGAAGCATGCATCACTGTTGCTGCATGAATCCTACATGAAGCCAGTCCCTGGGCCAAGGAAATTACAGTCAAAATGTTAGACATGCTAACATCTCTTTTGTTTTTGTTACAAGTGTTCAAATATTTGTATATGTAATGTGTGTGCTTTGTTTCATACTTTGAAACCCATATGTAGTTCTGCTTACCTAGCACATTGTCTGAACTGCACGTAAATGACACACAAAGCTCAATTCCAACCATGAGGGCATGGCTTCATGTTGCTGTTTCTTTCAGAAGAGCATAACTTTCTAGTTGATTGTAGGTACAAATCAGAAATATTTTCCAAGATACAGACATTGAATACAGCAATACTTTTGAAATGAGCTTGTAGTTTTTTCAGTACATAAGGAGGTAAATTATTGGCAAATTGCAATAAACTGGTGTTGTTGATGATCTCATATCTGTGACTGGTTTCTATGAAATAGTTCAGTGCTTCATTCAAATCATGCTTAGAAGTACTTGAGGCTTTGTTTTTGTTTTATACAAAAGTATACTTGGGAGATTACATTGTTTACATATATTAGGAATACTGAAGTATTTCTTGCAGGGAAACCTTTAATTTATTGTATAAGTGCTCTCTTGGTTGGCACTGTACACAGAAAGTATAACATTTTAGTAGAGTTAGTTTTGATCACTAATGACCCAGTAACTGACTGCAGCTTCGACCTGCTGAGTTCCAACATTTGCAGATACTGGAATTCTGCAGAAATGGTGAATTTGGTTCTGGCCAGTGGTCTGGTAACTCACAGTGAAAGTGTCTATGATAGCTGTGGGATGGCACAACCCAAACAGTACAGATAGCACAACACATGCAGGGAATGCAGAGCAGAGAAGCGTCAGTTCCTGCTCACCATATGGCACGGGTCCTGGAGAATTTATTAGTGGCACCCCATGGAAATAATTCACTCTGCTCAGCTGTTTGGACACCCCCAGAGTTTTGGTCTGGGGTTGTGAAATAGAAAGTCTGTCTGGCGCTGTACTTGGCCAGTCTGGATTGCCAGTGTTACTGGTTGGAATTCTGCGCTGCCTGAGAGCATCTTTATTGCTTTCTCACCTAGGCTGTTCCAGACCATCAGACCCTGCTGGTCCTGAGGCTGCTTGTAGCCAGCTGCTGTAGCCAGCTGTATCTGCATCCAGTGCATGGTTAATGTGCAGCCTGGGTGATGCTGTTAATTTTGCTTTTCAGCAACATCTGCAGACCTGGTTTTCCTCACTAGAGTAGATTGCATTTCTTTTCACCGTGAAGAGCTATTGCAAAGTAAAAATGTGGTGAAGTTAAGCATTCTGATTTTACCAGAATGTAAACAACACCAAGTCAGATCAGGAAAAAAATACAGCTGTCTTATATAGTTCATCTTGCAATAAAATTAACGTTTGCATTTTATCGTGCCTTCACTCACTATTTAAAGAGAGAAGATACATTTTCAGGTGACCAAAGGAGGGCAGCTATGTTGGAATTCAGAATTAATTTTAAGAATAATTACTCTCTAGAAAACTGTCATTCAAGCTCCCAAGTTTTAAGAATTAAAGGAGGGGCTAAGAAAGGCAATGATGATTTTCCTGGGGATTCCTGTCCACAAAAAGATGGATGTCTGAAAATATACTACACTGGTGTTATTTGAAAGAGCACTTGTTCCCTCCTTGGCTCTTCCATCCATTTCTACTGATAGAGAAAGATCTATTTCCTCAAACAGTGAATACATTTTGTTACTTTTTGACTCTTCTTAATTTTGGACGTAATACCTTCTTCCTTCTTTGAACAAACAGTTAGCTAAAGAACAGCATATCCAATCTGAAAATTATTCAATCTTCAATATCCTGAGTAATGGAGAGATTGAGTGCAGCAACTCCTTGGAAGATGACTATGATACAGAGATTCCTGGACAGGCACTTATCTACCGCCCTGCTCGTCAGCATATTTATTCTATCTTGTTGGGATCTGGAAAAGGTAAGGATTAGACTACTTACACTATTATTCAAGTATACCTTCAATTTTGAAATATGAAATCTTGAATTCATTGCTTCAGTGGCTACATCAGCATTTAGGATAGAAAATGCATTTAGGATAAAAACTCTGAGTAGCTGAAATTTACTTCAAATGGAAGTAAGAGACAACGAGAGTGAAATTGTGGGGCTTTTTCTACATGCTGTTCCATTTCAGTGCTTTTCAAGTGACTTTTAAAAATCAGAGGTTTTTTTCCTTGCTAAATGGGAAGTTGTGAAAATTGTTAATGATCAAAAGATTGAGCAAAACAATGATCTTTAGGAGATTTTTGAAAGTTTGAGAGTATATGAAACCTAATGTTGCTTGGATAAGTGTGGCTCTGGATGAATTAGTGAGTTCTAATACAATTTTAAAGAACAATAATGCACTGTTAAAGTTTTACCTTCTGTTGATTTTAAGTCTGCAATTTTCAGAACAGGCAAATATAGTTAGTGTAATAATACAAATTCAAGTAGTCATGCCAGCGATTATTAGTTCTTTCATCCAAGTGCTAGAAAATACAATTTCCTTATCCAGTGGTATAAACAGATTTGGTAGCAAGTACTTATATCTGCGCTTGCATTCATCTCCTTGAAGACAGAGAGTTCTTTATTCACATCTTTGGACCAATTTCATGTTCTTAAGACTTCCATTAGTTAAGTGTTATCTTTACAGTGTCTTTCAGCCAGTGAGTTGAAAATTGAAAGTATGCTGAACTTTTATTCTTTTGAATGTGTTGATTTCTCCCTGGTAGTCACTTCACATTTTATTGATGAAAGTGCACCGCCATCAAACCTGGTATTCAAACTATTTGCTTAGAAAGGCACAAAAAGGTAATTAAGTACATGACTTCCTTCAGCAGCCAGAGATTGAAGTTGTGCCATAATAGGAAAAACTGAATCAGAGTTTACATAGCAATTTGGAGAGAATAACAAAAATCTCCGTAGTAATCATGCACATCTGTCATTTTTCATTTGTTGGTGTACTGCCTCTAAATTTTGTAGATAATTATAACGTGGTTGGGTTTTACTTATTCATCTAAGCAGCAGGATATTAATTGATGTTTTCAGAAACACACAGACCAAAATTCCTAATTAACAATTGTTGCTGCAAGATGGCAGGGTAGTAGGCAGGTTTGCATTTGTGTTACAGTGGTTTTAGTACTCAAAGAGGATTAGAATTGAAATACAGAAATGTCATATTGAAAATGAAATTTTAATGTGAGAGTTGTCTTCTTTTAAGGAAGTGATTTTAGAATAAAACCACAGATAGCATGTGTTATTTATTCTCAGTTCGAGCTTCCAATTCCAGAGATTATTTCCTAAAACTAAGTCATAGTACACCCTCAATCCTTAACCCTTCCAGAAAGGTAGGTAGATTGTGTTTGCATGGGTGCCTCTATTAAATCTGCATTTTCAGTGCATGAGTCTACCTCTAACTGCTTTAACCATGTCACTTCCTAGTAGTTCATGGGTTGTTTTTTCATTCCAGCCTATAGTTGCTTCTAAATCAAGAATGTAGATCATTAGTCACAGTCTGTATTGGAATGCATAGGTATATGTAAGCATTATTTTTTATGGATTCAATGTTAGACCTACAAAGAAGTTTTGTTCCTTACAAAGTAAGCAGAATCCTTTGCCAGTTTCCCTCAGATGAGGTCAAGTTGACTGTTTTTTATAATTTGGTAAGGGATAGGATGGAAAGAAGTAGTCTACACTGTATGTAGGTTGTAGTATAATGTAGAATCACTTTTGATTAGCATTAAAAAAGAGCTTACAGGAACAAGACAATCAATTAAATTAGTCCATGTGGAGTCTGCCACCATTATAGAGCTGCTGATGTAGCACATTTGAAGTTAACTAGCTCTACACAATGTTCCAGTTTGCAGTGGTGATGTGTGTGTTAGTGATCCTCTTTTTTACTTCTTAATATTGTCTTTTAAAATATGGTGAAAACTGAGCTCTTTGCAGTTCGCAGATCTGCTGATTTACTGTTAACTGGCAAAGCAGCCAACATTTATCAGAAGCACTGGTTAAAGCTAATGTAAACTGTTTCCCCTACTGTCAAACAAGAGACTGTTAGTTTTGAATGTCTAGGTTGAGATATCCAAGGGTGCCTAAGACACCCACAAATCCATAGGAGCAGTATGTCATATCCTTTGAAACCATTGGCCCATATCATGCCACTTTCCCTGAAGCCATAGTGGGATAAGTGTTTCTTTTGCTATCAGTGCCACTTTAAATAATTCTCTTGCACAGCCGCTCGTTTCAGCCCCTGAGCATTGTCTTAGTTGTGCTGGTGCAGCTGTGCAGTTGTGTGGTGGCTTAGCTTGAGAAACTGAAAATAGCCTCTGTCTCTCTTCCCTGCCTTTCTTGTACCCAGGTAACTAACCTGGTTCTGTTTCCCTGTCTGGCCCTGTGTAGCCACAAACAGCTGTGGTGAAACGCCCCGAGGGAATGGCAGGGAGTGGGAATGAGCAAATCAGTGCCTGCCTGTAAAAGATGGCAGTGCTGCTGAAAGAATTGTTTATATAACATTGCCTTTGGTATAGTTTGGTATGGTAAGCATGTGTGTACCTTTACTCATGGAAATGTTGGAGAATCACAGCCTTATTTTTCACCTGACAGAAATAAATAGGGGCTGATGGTGATTCTGATAACATGGCATTTGTTGCCTGTGTATTTCAAAAGTACATTTATAATTAACTGAGCCATTTCTGATCAATATGTGAAATACAGCATACAGTGATATAAATTGCCAACACTTCAGCATCTTTCAGAGAAAAAATACTTTTGGAAAAATTCAAGTAGGAGGGAAAAATAACAGTAAATAATACACTCTGATAGGCCAGCCAAGCTCTTTCTTATGTGTGCAAAGAATTCAGAACAAAGCTAGCAGGTTTTGGCACTGGCACAGTCCATGGAAATACCTGCACCTGGATGGCCATTGCCAATTAGGAGGTTATGTAACGTAGCCTGAGCCCGTGGCCAGCTCCTCGAAGTCCTGGCGTCACTCCCAGTTCTAACTTTAGCAGGCCAGACTGTTCCTTGCTTTGACGCTGTCAAAAACAGTCCATTAGCAGAATTTTTGCCAGTTATCACCAGTGACCGTTCAGGAGACCTGGCATTGTTGCAGGTGTAGAGGAACACACACAACAACATTTTCCAACTGTCTCGTGTTTTGCACATAGTTGAAGCTTTCCTTAGGCTGCCTACGCCGTGCTTTTGCAGGCAATTCAGAATCTATTCAAACAAAGGAGCTGCTATTTTTTTTTTTTTTCATTTCATTAGTGGTATTCTTTATATGCATTGTGGGGAAAAAAGTTTGAAACATTAGTGGGTTTTTTCCCCCAAGATATTTCCATGCAGAGAGGGTTGACATTTAGTAATCGTATCTCCATTTTGCTCTTGGTATGTTAATGTGCTGTCAGTTTGCAGGACCTTGCTTTCAGCTGTATTTATGCGGCTTTTTATGTGAGCAGCAATATACTTTTGTTACTAATGGAGTATAGTAACATAGCACTTAGCTGATGTGGTGCTATGTCCTGTACCTACATTCACAAACATTAAAAGAATGAAATTGTAGATTTCCTATTGACTTCTCTTTTTGCTGTGCATGAGTTCAATGTTTGATGTAAAAAATAATCTCTCACTGCTATTTAGAATCAAGACACATTTTAATAAGTTTTTCTGTGTTGTGGAACTCACAAAGAGCACCAGCTTCCCCCCAGCAAAGCTTTTCTATTTCCATGCTTCATTCTACCATCTTAACTTCTCCTCATGTCCTTGACAACTGCCTCCTTATGGTCTTCCAAAGCATGTTCCCTATTGCCTCCTGCCCTTCCCAAATCCCATCTACCTTTCTTTCTTAGCTCTAGCTCTTCTGCAGCTATTTGTATATTGATTCGCCATTCAGTCTGTTTGGATACAACAGGTAAGTTGACTCTCCCACCTTTCTTTCAGTTGATGCCCTAATAGGATCCCTCTGTCAGCTGAGTCTCCAGTTTCACAAAATGTTTAGGACTTCAATTTGTTTGAAATCACTTCTGCTTTGTCAGATTTAGTTTAAACAGAGCAGTGCATCCATGAATTAATTATAAGACAGATGTCCTAATTGTATTAGGTTTGCCTCCTTAGGAAACCAGGCTAAAATTTAGGAGTCTGAGTGAGCTGAATAAACTGAATAAGGCAGAGTAATCTATACACTTAATCTTAAAACTGAATGCTAAAACATCAGAATGTTTCTGAAAGTGACTTTGAGTTATTTAATTGGAGGGTTTTGTTCATGAAATAGCATTATCATAGACAATGATTTATAATCAAGACGTGAGGCTATTCAGCTACTGGAATGTACAGTTTAAAGCTTATTTTTTCTCCCCTAGCGTAGGCATTTTTAATGTCATCGGTTTTTGAACAGTGAAGCCAAGTGTAATACTGTCCCTCATAGTCCATGTCTTGGTTCCTCAGTCCCTCACCTTTACTGGGGGTTTGTGAAACTGGAGAC
>WEKY01008937.1:0-61406 GCA_013390045.1 Picathartes gymnocephalus | reverse complement strand
AAGGAAGGAAAGAAGGAAGGAAGGAAGGAAGGAAGGGAGGAAGGAAGGAAGGAAGGAAGGAAGGAAGGAAGGAAGGAAGGAAGGAAGCTGTAAAACAGATTTTGTTGTGTTCTTTTTCCCTTCTTTTACCCCTGATACTAGAAATACATCTGAGGAATTTTTGCCCTTGCACACTGCCTTTTCATTCATGCCAACAGTTATCGCCAGCATAGAGTTATGAGTGAGATCAGGAAATTAGCGTGACAAAACCTTTTTGGGTGGAGAAGGAAAGGACAGTGTTGGAAAGATTTGTTTGGTTTGTTTTAATCTAGGGGAAGTTTTTGATTAAGGTTCACAACATGGCATCAGAAATACTTGCAGTAAATTTCAGGGAGATTGGAATTGGTCATAAAAGGCAGGAATTTTTAAGAATAGTGGCTTCAATACTGGTTGAGAGCTTGAAGAAATTAGAGATACAATTCTGTGAATCTGGAAAGTGACAAGGTAAGGAAAAAAAGAAAATATTTGAAAACTCTACTCCAAGTGCCTAGGATTAGCTAACCCTCTTTACATTTAGGGCACTATGACATGGCTACCATAAGCAAAAAATCTGGACAGAATGCAAAACACCATCAGTAATACTGATTCTGTATTTGTTTGGGATTTTTTTTTTAAAGACTTGCATTGGAATGATTTGGAGCTGACTGTTGTAAATTGGATAGTCTGAATTTCAAAAATTGTTAAATGCTTGATTTTTTTTTCTGAGGGTTGGTTTGTTTGGGTTTTTTTGAGCATCAAGTAGTTAGATGCACAATTCCTGTAGTGAAATTTTTAATTTAAGGGGCATCTTTTGGGTTGAGCAGGGTTAAGGTTAGGGACTAGGAAAGCCACTTGAGCTACTATGTATAAAAAATTCCTTTATGCTTGATAAAAGGTCTGGAACAATGGGCTGTAAAAGCTCTGCATCTGAAAGTGGGATGACTCCATTGCTGTCAGCTTTCAAATAGCCATCAAGGCCTCCCTATGAAGAATTTGGCTCAAACCCCGACACAGGAAATGTCAGGGCAAGTTGGGAGGTGAATCCTATTAAGCACCGCCTGGATATGTGGCAGTGTGTCAGTGCTGAGAGACTGAGGTAGCTCGTGCAGGTCCCTAAGCTGTGTCACATGCCTCCAGAGCTTCCTGAGCTGGCTTGGAGTGGGAAGGCCTAAGCCTGTTTGAGAATGTGCACCACAGACCCTTGTACTTACATTTTTGGTTGCAGTTCCCCACTCCAAACTCATGTTTATAGTACATCATTGAAACTCTCTTCATTTTTTCTGGTGATCTGTCATAAAGATACTAAAAAACTGTTTTTTCTTGGTTTGTTTCTAAAGCTGAGCAAACAAGTCATCATGAAGTGCCTTCTATTACTTCAGAATCTTGATCACAGCTGATCCCAGCTGTTACACTAGTGTCAGTAACTTGCATTTGACTTACTGATCCTATTCCATCTTTTTTAGGTGGAGCCTGTCCTTTGGTAAAAGAGTGGTTTGTCTATTTTGGAAATCCTCTCAAGGAGCCAGAGATGATACAACCTGTACAACCTTCTGTTACAGGTAGAATAAAAATGTGTTTAAATCTAGACTGAAAGAATGACTTCACTAAAATGAGGTTAGGCAATCCATCATATGTTTGATACAGAATCCAGGATGATTGTGGGGAACAAGGAGCTAAAGAGCTGCATACTTGTAGTTGCTTTTAATTACCCTGTGTAATTATAATAGGATTCAGCTTTGAGATACATATTATTGCTGGGTCTTGTTAAACCCAGTGCTAATTCAAACGTCAGTTCTAAAATGCAGACCGTTTCTTAGAGGTTTTAAATACTGCTCTGAGGCCAGGATAAGTGGTGTGTAGGGCCGTATTAAAACTTGTCCATTAAGCTGTTTGATAGAATGTGTTAATGAGAATAGCAGAGAATGTAAAAAAGAGTCATTTTTACATCACCTCTGACAACGCAGAAAGAGATTCCATCTTTCAATTAAAAAAAAAAATTGTGCTGTCTGTTTCTATGAAGCTGTTTCGACTCTCTTAAACCTTAAGTGTTTTGTGTGTTTTTATCTTCTATCCTTTGGTAAAAAACACATTAATGAACACTCTTAGTGAAATTGGAGTTATGAGAAATGTGTTACATTTATGAGGAAGTATACATTTCAGTGAAAAGATTGAGCACTATATATATATATATACAATTGTATCATGCAGCATAAGTTTAGGATGGGAAGTAAACAATTTCATTATGTCAGGGGGAAAATTGTTCTAAGTGTTCATTTGCTGACGAAGTTGTAGCCATACTTGTTCTCACAGCTCTCTCTCTCTGTCATCTGCTATCAAAAGGATCAGCAGCTTGGAGGTTTTTCTGGTCTTTCACATGAAATGTATTTGTTCCATTGATATACAACACCATTGCTATCTTGTTAAGAAAAGTTACTATCTACTCAACTTTTGGAGAGTAATTACCAGCACATCTTTCCTCAGCATGCAGGGAAGATGGCTTCTGTAGTAGTCCTTGTGATGATCTGGTCTAAATCTGAATTCAGAAGCTGAAACACAGGCTTTTTATAAATTTATAGTAAATTTTCTTTTTAGGTATCCAAAGATTGCACATTTATCTTCATATTTGAAACTCTTATATTTAATGAGAGTCTTTGAATTCAAAGATTAGGAAAACCAGTTGCTTTTTAGATAGCAGCCTTTTCAAAATGTTTTTAAAGGACTGTTTGGAAGGAAATAGGACAAATGAGTTTTTATTTGGCATACAGTACTTCCACTGTCCAGTAACCCCTGACGCAATATTAGGAGAATGATTATCTAATTGGCTTTATGACAGTATGAAATTGCTGTGAAATTTTCCAAATGGAATATGAATATGCAGAGTAAAAATTGATCAGTCCATCCTGTGCAGCTGTTTTATTTCAGCATACAATTGTCTGGGAACATGCTGTAAAACAAAGAAACAGTACTCAACAAAGTATAAACCATACCTATGTAGTTACATTTCAAATTGTCTGGCAAATATACTGTTTTTATTGTTGTGAAATTTTCCATCCCAGATAGTATACTTCCTTCCTCCCTTCCTGGAGAGGAGTCCACTTAATCTCATGTACTCTGGTTCTATAGCTCTGCAAACATACAACACACAGAACCCACCTTCATGTTGACAATAAACAGGATTGTAACTATGTTTGTTTATAGCAACCGCAAAAGTGGAGTTTATAAAAACAGAATCTTCTCAGATACAATCTTTACTAACTCAGTAATGAAAGGCTGTTCAAGCAGACTATTAAAAAATGGGAGGAGGACTTCTAGTGTTTATTTTTAGTGCTCTGTTGTCATTCCTTCAGCAGACAAATATTTTTCTAAAATTTTTGCAGTCCATATTTGTATGCCTTACATTCACTCATGCATCTTTGATTTTCCACAGCATGACTTTCTAATTCACCAAATAAGGTTCTCAACAGCACATGACATTTTTCAGACAGGGATCATATTTAGAGCTAAATTTAAAGTTGTTTTAGGAAGTTAGAGTTCTAGGCTGTCAATCAAGATCAGGTTACTCAAAAAGACAAAAAAAAAATTACCACAAACCTTTTTGAAACATCAAAAGTGCAATTAATTTGGGAGGGCTCTTTATCTTTTTTGAAAAAACTGATAACCTGATCATCAAAACTACTTTAAAGCTGTACTGAGAATATATGGAAAATCCTGACTCTGTTCCAGTTTAGATTAAAAAGTCTAGAGAAACTATGAACTTTGAACTGTAGTGTACATAACGATAAATATTTTAAATTTTGCATTGATCTTAAAAAAACTCAAAAACTAGAATTTCTGCTAACTTTTTGTGCATGTATGAAACAGCAGAAGTGCCTTGCATCTGGAAAGGTTGCAGATGATGGATTGAATGTTAGCTTTTTTTAGAAATGAAATATTGAATCCTAAAGGCAGATTGATAAATAAGATGACAACTGACAATACATTTAAAATATAGTATGTATTAGCTATTTTTTTTTTTTGAGAGACAGTCTTCTGAATTAGCATCTGTGCTTGCTTGCATTGTCTTTGTCTCTTTCTTCCTTTTAGAATGTTTCTTTTCAGTTGAATTAATATGGTCATGATTTACACACATTGACAGAGCAGCAGTTATGTTGATAAAAAGTATCACTGGCAAATCAATTTTGTTAGAAGATCCATGATCCAGAAAAAAACTGTTTAACATCCATATCTTGTGAACATAGCAGATATATTTGATATGTGTGCAGTTTATATGGAACAGAAAAAGTTCTAAAGTCTTTGCTGGAAGTGTATAGATTCTGGTGTTCATTTTATTTCTAAAAATGCATAGCATATTGTAGCTTCATACCACAGAGTTTGGATGTACTTTCTGTATTCTAATCATTGTATCTTCCATGAATATGCCATGAATATGTTTAAGTTGAAAATCCTGTCTCCATCTTTAATGGTCAGATTTAATTGGCATTTGAGTTTTTTGGCCACAGTTGTTGAGAAGTTACTGTTGAGTGTTCCTAGCAAGTACATTTTTATAAACTTATTTTTATTGCCTGGTATTTACCTGAGCATGTAAAAGTGAAGAAGCTTTAAAGTTCTATTACTGGTGTTATAAAATAAAATTTCAATAGTCATTACCTCAAATATAAATGAACAGTTATTGTTATAGATTTATATCTGTGTACACACTAATGGTGAGCTTAAAGTTGCTACAAATGTGAGGATCACCTTTGTCTAAGTGTTGAGGTAAATGATATCATAGAATTAACGCATTCCATGATTTTTGCATGTATTGCAGATCTATAAATCGATTATGGAAATTCAAACAGATGAAATAAGTATTTATGTAGTGCCTTGAAGTACTTTAGTTTCTCATGCACTTTCTATATGATAATGGTATTAAATGTGTGAGTATAAAGGAAAAAGGTAAAAAGTGATTTTGTCCATCTTTTTCTTTTAACTTGTGGGTTATCTGTTTTTGTGTTTAGGGCAGTAGTATCTCACCTCTGTGGAGGTCTTTTTAAAGCTTCTCTTCTTGAGGTTCCTGAGGACTGCAGTTCACATAGTGCTGAATATGGTTTTCACACAGTTTTGTGCATGTTGAGAATAATTATGTTTGCGTATGTTTGAGTAGTTCGTGGGAAATTGTGGTTCCTACAACCCCAACAGATAATTTTATCATTTCTAGTCTTTATAGTAAAGATGTTTCAGTTGGATACATATAGGTATGTTTTGGTGTATTTTTCTTTTGTTACTCAGTTTCAGTTGTTTTTTTAGGTTAATTTAGTAAATATATAGACATGTTCAGAAAATAAAATATTTCTCCTGCCTACACAAGTAAATTTCTATTTCAGATATGCTTTCTGATTACTGTAAATAACGTAGTGAGGATGTACCTGAAGTTTGAGGGTCTGCTGTAGATGAATCTTAGATCTGCTGTGGACTGCATGTATAGTGGGGGAGTCATTAAACTTCAGGATATTTGTTTCTTTGTTTTATTTATTTTTCATTTGATATAATAGTTTCGTCTTGGATATTACATGGAATTTTATTACTTGAAGACGAGATCCTTTCAGGAAAACAGTGCCTTTTGTTGCTGAGTTCCAAAAGGAGACAGCAGCAAGTTTTCTTTCCCAGAGTAAATAACTCATAATTTATCAGTATCTTTTTTTCCCAGGCTCAAGTAGATGTTTCTGAAAGTGTAAGAAGCTATTTATGGAAGAAATGTCTTGAATGTTTTGTAGAGCTCTCTCAATATACATCTATAATCTTGAATATTGATGTAGTTACTGGTTTTACTCTGAAGAAAGAATGATTTCTATTATTAGGAGAACTTTCCTTTTAACTGATTCTTGGTGTATCTCTTCATACAGTGCAGAAACCATCAAACCGATTTGAGTTTACCCATGTATAGATTGTCTCACACAGCAGTGTTGCTTCACCTTGGTAGGAAATGTTGGCTCTGTTTTGGTTCCATACATGTTATATTTGATTTTCTTCCTGGAAGTCAGTCTCTGCTGTTCTTTTTTTTTCTTAAGCCAACAACTACCAATATCAAAACCAGTAATGTGCTGTCTGTACTACCCCACTCACAGCCACTCTTTGTGTTACTTCTTACCTCCGTTTCTACCTCAAATCCAGCAACTGGTATTTTTTCTTAAAAATAGATTTCCCTTAGAAATAAGGTTAGAAACTTATGATTATATGATACTAGTTCTTTTTATGGTTAAAACTTTTGACTGGAGAGTTAGTCTTAAAAATAGTAAAGGAAACATCCATCAGGGAGATAACAAAAGAAAATACTAACTTTTCTTCTAGTTTCTCCCACCCCAAAGAATTAGTACCATTTGGTTAATGGGCTTTCCTGGCTAAATAAACATCATCTATGTAGATTTCAGCACCTTGTCACTTGAACCATTTATTATCACCAAGTGTTCCTAACTGGTCTGCAGCTGCTGCATGTCACATAAAAAAAGGAAAAGGTGTTACCAAATGTAGTTTAATTAGTCCACATTTAAAATTCACACCTCGTTTTATTTAACTACAGAAGCAGCTGTACTTTATGGTACGATTCTGTCTTTTATTGAGATTCTCAGGCATAACCAGTTAGCTGTTCTGTTATTTCACATGCGTTAGTGTTTATTTTGATAACAGATTAAATGTAATTTAAATAAGGAGCAAATTTTGCACTAGCCCACACGTGTCACAAGCTGGGAGGTGGCAGCATGGGGTAAATATTAAGGTTTTAGAGACAAGCGTGAATACTAGAGAAAGTCTGGAAAGACACATTATTCATAACTGATGACAGTTCTTTTGTGTGTGTTTGCAACAGTGTTTCATACAGTAGCCTAGGAAGTGAAAAATACCAGATTGCCTTGGTTTTTGTTCCCAAACTGGGCGCTGCTGCAGAGGAGTCATACCCCACATGGAACCTTGTGGGGTACCAAGTGGCATGGGTGTTCATTAAAGCAGGTGATCATGAGGGAAACAGTGTGAGCATCCTTCCGGGACTGCTGAGATGTTAACGCTAGCAGAGAGAGAGAAGAAACAGGTCGGGTTGTTCTCTGCTGAATCACTGTTTTATGATTGTGAGCCTCATTTCATGTTGTGGACCCCCAAGGGAAATAACACACTTGCAGGCAAACTTTGCCCTTGCATAGGTTAAATGCCCGCTGTCCCAAGGTTGTCTATGGTATTGTAAGAATTTAATTCAGTCCACTCTGCTTAAACATGCCTGTATTCAATAAATTTTGTTTAAATTACAGGCAAGGTTTTTTTGTTAATTTTTTTTTTCAAATGCAAGTTTTGTCAAATACATTTTATTTTTGACTCTGTGGTCCTTGCAAGTGCCAAGAGCAGATCAGTCATTTCCTTTCAGATTGTAATGAGGTAGACATGTTTTATCTTGTTGCTGCCAAAATAAAATAATGGATTTCTTTTGTAGGTGGAACACCTCATTTGAAAACACTGTGGCTTGCCAAAGGGCCTGACGTGGAAAAGCAACGGTATAGTACATTTCTGGCATGCTTTCACCTTCAAGATGAGGTGGAAGAACTTCAAGCTCTGGAAGCACCTGTTGCAGGATTCTGCTGCTTGCTGGCCTATCTTATGATGCAGGTAAGAGGGACAGTTGCTTTTTCCTCAGCTGTCAGCCCTGATAGATGAAAAGGACAAATAAACTGATTTTTGCTAGTCTGTGCTGGGCATTTCTATTAATCCTTACTCTAGGCATAGCTGATCAAATATAATAGTATTACAGTATTTTTAATTACTCCACTTAACGTGCACCATCCTGTTCAAGAAATATTTGGGGTTTTTAGTAGCTAATCATAACTCACATGCCCATGACAAAACCCCTTGGGCAGTCTAGCAGAGAGAGTATAAACTGAGGGATTTCCCCTGCTCTTTGGGACCTCTTTGCAAATTAAAGTTGCTCTTTTTGTGTTTCCTTTGCATCATCAAAAGAAGATTCCCTCAGATGACTATGCAAACTGTGCAAATAGATAATATAAACATTTAGTCAGCTCTCACTACTTTTTCATGCAGTTTGTCAGTCTACTAATTTTCAAGCCAGAATTGAGGATATGGCTCTTCTCATTGAATTCTGAGTAACAGGGAATCATTAGGTAGCATTTCTGTTTTAATTCCGAATACTTGGCAGCCTGCAGACTACCTTAATTGTAATAAAAAGGGACATGATATTAAATATAGTATTGCTTCATTATTTACTTTTCTATTAGGTATTTAATATATTGTCTGTACTTGCCACATTTCAAATGGTGATCTCACAAGCAGATTTTCCTCTCTGAGGATGAGCAAATTATGCTTTTATCTAATCTGATAAGCTCAGCTTCACTTGTATTTAAGATGAACTGCATTTTGCTTTTGTTTTGCTTTTTTAGACTTCAGTTTCCTCAGTAACAGATTTGTACTGGTGTGTGATACATGAAAAAAAGTTCTCCCTGACTTTTCCTTTCATTTCGCTTCAAGTGTTTACTCACACTTAGATGACATGTTGAGGAAGTACATGTGGAAATAATACAAATGATCCATATAGGTCTTTTTTTTTCTTTAATTTTTGTATAACAGAATACAAATTGAAAATTTTTTGAAGATAATACTTATTAAACATCATTTCATGCCTTGCAGTTTCAAGTCAGCAAGATATATATCATGTACCTACATTTTAACATACTTGAAGTGTTTTTCCTATTTGGATATGAAAATGCAGTTTCATTTATCACTATTTCACTTATTTATTGAGTTGTTCTGTGCACCCTTTCATAGCATGATAACTAAATTATTTGAGAAGGGTTTCTTTAGTGGGATTAAGAAGAGGAGTAACAGGATGGAACACCTACAGAAATGGAAATGTGGATTTACTAAACCTTGATCACAAGATATTAATAAAATAGAAAAACAATGCTTGTCAGGAAAATGGTTTTCAGAACTTATGCAATGGCTACTGTTATAAAAAGAGATGGAACCAGATTTATAGCTCTTGCTTTCAACAGGAGTAACAGCAGAGAGATCGTGCAAAAGGCTCAGTTTGATGGAAGGTTTTTCATGGCAGTGCCAGTTTCTGAAGAACTGCCCCATTTTCTTTATTCTCTTCTGTCCTCAGAGTTGCACTGATACAATCTACCCTGTGAACCAGACTGGGGAATCGATTTGGAGTAAAATTATTTTCATTGCTGAGTTATTTTAAATTTTGGTTATTTGTCTGATATTGTCCGTTTGTTCTCTTGGGATATTTGAGAGGAAAACATGAAGGCAGGAGTGTCAGTAGCCATGCTTTGAGCTGGCCATATTGCTTCCATTTGTTTTATAGCTGAGAAAACAAAGCTTGTCTAGCTGTGATCTGACTCTTGCCTTTACACTTTAGTCTTAAATTTTTATTACAGAAGGAAGGTGAATTGTTTCCTCAGAAATCATTTGAGTTGAGAAATCTATAGGTTGCCTTGAAGCAGGCCTCAAGTCTTCCTTCAGCTCATGTGAGGGAGAATAAAGTTCTTAAAAATTTCATTACTTATCATTTAATCTAAGCTCAAAATTAGGGTTTTGCAGGAACCAGCATACTCAGCCATCTGGCTTCCTGGAAATGTATGTGCAACTACCTAATGAAAACTTTAGATGCATTTTTTTTAAGTTAAAAATAAATCCATTAAAAACCTCAGCTATGTAAAAAAGTGTTGATATGAAAAATATTTTTTTCAAGGGTACCTTTCAAATATTCTCCAAATTAAGAACAAAAATAGTGAAAAAATTACAAAATATTAGGTCTGTCTCTAAAGTTGGGAAAGGAGTGAATGAGTTCCTATCGAACTGTGAAGCCTCCAGACAAAGGAGAAATTTCTCTTTCAATCTCTAACAGTTTTGGAATAAATCTGACAGTGGAATGGTGATAACTCATCAAGTTTGATTATTGAATAAAATATTCCTCTAAACAAGTTTTTTTACATTCAGAAGCATTTTTGGCTGATCTGCTCTGTTAGGGGCATTTTCTTGCTGTTGTACTTGCAAGCAATCTTTGATTTCCTTTTCTTAGGACAAAATTGTGCCAGTATTAAGAATTGTTTTGTAGATAAAAGTCACTTTTTCTGTTACTTCAGTGTATAAAATGTGCAGGTTTAGTAAACTTCTCTTGTTGCTGTCTACACAAAGGTGACACCTGACTTGAATTACAGGGTAAAGTAAGGCCATTATCAGATCTTAGCAGACAGGTGGAGTTAATGAATACCAAGGAGAATTTTGAAAGCATAAAATGTTTCTGATATCCCTCACATTCTTGTGCTTTATGCAAGATTTAAAAGCATCGTAGAGGGGGGAAGTATTTTGAAGTGGGACAAGCAGTAGGGCCTGGTTAAAAAAAAAAAAATTCTGAATCCTGGTTGAATGATATTTATCCTGAAGAGGAAAGAATAGGTCACTCCTTCTAAGCAAAAAAAATTAATGACATAATTGTAAATGGCTTCTTAGTGGCTTTTTTCCCCTGTGGATTTACATCAATACTTTTTTTTTTTTTAATTTTTCTCTCCATTTTATCTGTCACTAAATAGAAACTCTTACTGGACTGAAATGGAGTATACCAATATTTCCCCAAAATCAAGCTGTTAAAGGAAAGGCAATGCAGAATTTTAGCCTCTTAAGTGTTCTGTTAGCCCACAATGCACATTTCCACATTTTGCAAGAGAAGCCTTTCCTCAAGTTCCAGTTGATAAGGAATTGTAATGCTTTATGGATCTCACTTCGGAGCTCCCTGTGTATCTGTAACAGATACATGGTCTAGGTGCACATGCATAATCTATAGTGTTTTATAAGAGGAAGGAAAGGATTAGAACTAGATTGGTACTGTCATGGAATCCTCCCAGCTTCTCTCAAGGTGCTACGTTTCTTCTGAGCTGATCACATGCCTCTGCAAAATCCCAAAACACATTTTCACAGCAGAAAAAGCCCCCTTACTGATAGACGTGAACTGTTGCATAAATTTAGAATTGTCATTTCCGTTTCCCCACTTGAACATTTTAGGTTTTAGTTTTGAGTTTTCCCTGCTTCCATATGTAGGCTTAAAATCTGAAAGAAATCAAATATGTTTTGCTAAATCATGAAATTTAGGTTAAAATAAGTAACTTAAATATTTTAAATTATTTTTGAAATTTCTAACAGATAAATTTGTCGCATTTTAAAAAAACCCTAATGGTCATCATATCTGTGGCTCATTGAGGTGGTTTTTATCCTGTGTCTTGATTATAAAGCAACTTTATTTTAAATCTCCTTCTTTTTACTATACTTGATGTTACAGAGAGGAAGAAATTTCCTGCTATTAAGAAACTCCAAGAGGAGTGGAGAAGGGAATAAATGAAGGGTGGGCGTTTTATTTGGTGTGTGGAAATCCATGTGTATACACTATAAACAAGTGTTGGGTTATGCACTTCATTCAAGCTGTGAAAGAAAGTATATTGTTCCCTGTGTGTTTTCCTAGACAATGCATTCATGGTGGTCATCATTGCATGAGGTCACTGTTCTAAGTTTGATGTGCTTGAGCAAGAGGACTCAATTTTCAGAAAGCTCCTCTTCAGAGCCTTCAGCTAGTGTGTTATTTTTTCATCTGTTTTAGGTCAGTAGCCTGTCTCTGGAGGACTTAAATGCGTTTCTGGCACTCCTTCTCTGCCTCAAAGGGAAGTCAGCAGCTCAACTGACAGGCCTGCAGGTATGAACTGGAATAATTGTGTAGCATAAAGTACTCATGGTAACCTTGTGATAAATGTTTTGGTGGTAATCATTCTACATAAATTTTTTACAGACAGGGGCTAAGGGTCATGGAAAATATATAGGCTTTCCATGTGCTACATTTCATGTGAATACTTATATTTGTTAATCACACAAAATTAAAATGGAAGGGACATTTTCTAGTGGTTGCAGTCCTAGAGTGAGCAAATTAGTCTCGGATTTCTTCCTTCCTTAGTTTCCAGACTTCCATCTGATGAAAAATTGGCAACAGTGAATCCTGTCTTACAATATTGCTTCATTTTTTATTTTACTGAAGAGGATTTTGCTTTTGGACATAGATTGTATGAAAATCACTAGATTAAATTAAGTTTTGGTATTACTACCTGTGGGAGAATATAAACAGTATAAACCTAACCAGAGAAAAGTTACCTAATGTGACACACTTCAGTGAAAACGATTTGGAGTACACTATTCTGTAACTCTTCGGAAGTTCTTTTAAATACTTTATATATACTCCATGCAAATCTGTTTTTTCCTTTCTTATCTTTTGCCTTTCCACACGTGGATTGAAGGTTCCTAGATGGTTATTGCAGAAGAACCATTTAAATAGTTCTTCCTGCATATGAAATTATGCAGAGTATTTTCCATTTCATAGCCTGAAATTGTAATCCAAGTATTAGCAGTGTACAGCACAGACTCCATATGTCAATGGCTATTTGAGTTGTGAGTTTACGTAAAAGTAAGTGGGAAAGGCTTAGAAGTGGCTAGAACCTTTACATATCTTCATTCTGCATATCTTGCTTATATTTCCAAGAAATTCCCTGTTTCTTTGAAGAGTCCATGTGAGAATTTTAAAAGTACTTTTTGTTGATCTCAAGGTAAGACTCCTGTTACTATCCAGTTGTTTCTAGCGTACAAGTACCAAAATAACAAAACCAGTGTGATTCTAGTTCCATTATTTGATTCCTTATAACAGATGAAGTCCAGGCTCCTGTAAGTTTCTTCAAACTCATCACAAATTTGATTTGTAGCTGACTGTGTAACAAAAAGGAAGCAATGAAATGAAAGCAGTATGGAAAACAGCAGAAATGTAGGATTTATTTCTGTCAGATACATTACTGCATATAGTGTGGCACTCAACATTAGGAGGATCAGTACTTCATCAAGTCTGCATGGCAGTCGTTCAGCAAAAGCATAAAGGAAATCAAGCCCAAGCAGGAAGTGTTGAAACTTGTTTATAAGTTCACTTACAGGGCTTGTTACATAAGTTTCTAAAGTGCTGCGAAGTTTATTGTGCTTAAATTAGAGGTCTTTGTGTGATTCATTTGTGTTGTGGCTCTTTGAAAATAAAAATCTGCATCCACTGAAAGTTGTTCACAAAATTTTGTTATTTACCCACAAAGCTTATGGCAGATGAGTTGTGCAGACAGAAGTGCATGAAGTGTGAAGCTGGTCTTACACTGTGGTGTGTATCACTCTATGAAGTGGAGAGAATGTTAATGGAATAGACTTCTGCGGGCCATTGGCAAGTCCTTTCCAAAGTTATGTCACTCTGCTGCTTATATAAGCTCTTCGTGAACTGTCCCACAATGTCTTCTGCTGTGCTGGAAACCAACAAAAGATTAATGTAACATAGCTGAAATCTTTTGTATCAGGCTACTTTGTAGATCAGCTCCTTGTCTTATTCTATCATAATTCACAATAGTGCCTTTGGTAATAGTTTGAGTCAGAATAAATCCTTATGAAGGGCATAGCGAGGAAAGATTTTGGTCTCTTTCTCTTCTGAGGTTGTGAATACATGAATAAGATTTTTCAAAACTTTCTCTTATTGCCTTCAAATTAACCTCTTTTCCTGTGTTTTGATGACCTGAATTTCCCCATGGAAAAAAGTTGCTGTTTCTCAGCTGTATGTGTATCTGTGTCTTGTCAAGCTCTATCACGAATAGAGAACTTAATAGTGTCCTGGGAATTTTCTCTTGAAAGGGCAGGAAACTAAATAAATAGAATATCTTATATAAATATTCTAAGAATAATGATCAATAAAGCAAGCTTTCTGAGAATTACCATTCAAGCATCTAATTTTCAAGATCCCATCTCAGAATAGCTTAAACTGTGTTTATTTGGTCATTTTACAAAATTGAGTTATGCTCAATAGAGTTACTGAGTTATTTTAATAGTTAGTGAGTAGGGTATCAATAGGTATTTAACAACTTAATTTTCTAGATATTTGTGTTTAAAATCAAAGGATCCAAGTGCAATGAATTACAGTAATATGTAGTTGATTAATAAATGAAGTTTATAGTAGGAAATCAGGAATAGAGTTTAATCTGTGTACCATACTTTTTATTTTCCATTGGAAAGTTAAAAGTGATCCCTAGAAACAGCTTAATCACAGAACTTCCACGGAAGTTATGGTAAAATTAGTCAGCATCTGCAAAATTTTATTAAGATATTTTCTTATTTGCCATTTTGGACTTAACATTGTATTCTTACTTAAATGTAGAAAAAAATGTTTATTTCTTGTAAACAGTTCTGTGGAGAACACTAATTTGATAAATTCTCTCTTTCTGTAAAGAAGTCCGTTAGCAAATATGTTTTAGCAGAAGAATACTTAACTTCCACTATGAAATATGAGAGAAAATATAAATGGAGCCCATTCTGATGGAATAAAGAGAGCATTTCAGCCTTCATTTTCAAATCTACTTTATAATGTGCTGTCCATAGTTCATAGTTAATGAGATCCATAAACCCACAAGTCTATGAAACAGAAAAGTCTATGGATTGAATAAAGTGGGTTAAAGCCATAAAAAATATAGTTTATCTCATGCTGAAAGAAAGTGGGCTATGGACATGTAACTACATTGTACATTAAATATTACTTTCAGAGAATAACATAATGTTTATACATGAAGATTTGATTATTTTTCAAGTTCGATGGTTTCAAAATAGCAAAATGTGCACATGATAGGAAAGACATTTTTCTGGTTAGATTTTTTCTGGTTTTCTTGTGCTACCCCCCTTATATGGTAGATTAGCATTCTACTTTGCCCAAGCCTCCCATAGAGCTTATACATAAGGTCAGAATTAAATTTTGGACCCCAGGTTGTCTATTTCCCTTCTTTCTATTTTAATCTGGTGTGTGGTGTTGGCAAAGAGCCCGGAGAGCCATCAGTCTAACTTTGAGGCCATTGCAGAGAAAAAAAGGCACCAGCAGTCTTGCTTCCAGTCTTGTTTCTTATATTATGCTGGCCCTGGTTGTTTACAAGTGCAATTACAGGCCAGCTTTCACCACTTATGCATGTAAAATACTGCCCAAACAGGAAAAACCATAATGACTTATAAACATAATTACATTTTTTCTAAGATTTCTCTAAATATGTGACTATATGAAAAATTTGTATTGGAGGTGTAAGGCTGTGAATCACATCTTTTCTGAAAGTTGTGACCATAGATGAGATGGAAAAATTTGGTTAAAAAGGAAGGACAAACTGGAAATTGGTAGACGAATTTTGAGTCCTGATAAATGATTTTAAAAGTGAAATGTATGTCAGAAAATAGGAAATAAAAGTTAATAGCAGGTGCGTGAGTGGGCATACACATCACTGCTGGAATTTAGGGCATGTGCAAACCCTTTATAGCTTTGCTCTAATATGTCCCATTATGCTAGAATATCTGCTTAAGTGTAATTACATCTTTTGTACCACTTGTAAAAGGAGCAGTTTGGCTGCCAGTGAGGTATAAGACAGTCAAGCACTGAAGTATATTCCTTCCATTTTTTAAGAGCTTTTTGTTATTTAAAATTATTACTGATATGAAATGAGCACAATCATTTTAGGTCTGAAATTATAACATTCAGAGAGTCTTTGCAACTTGCTTGCAAATGAACTTTCACACAATATGTATTAGGTATTATTTAATTTCCTTTTGGAATTATAATAATCATAATAATAGATACTCAGCAAACTAGTTGACTAGCTTGAAAGCTGGAAATAGCTTTCGCAGAAATTTTAGTTGCACAGAACTTTTGAGTATTTTTCATTGTAAAGTGTCATGAAGCAAAATTACCTTGGTTTTATACCTTGGTTTACCTTGGTATTGTACTAGTATTACACAAGGTATTTTCCTCTGAATATTTTCCTGAGGGATGCTTAACCACATCCATTTAAAATAGCAGTATGTTTTGGAGTCATAGGTAGTAGTGTAGGTGGTTGAGATCCCTCAGATTTAAAGAAGGATGTTGCTACATCTATTCTGTTTTTTTCTTCTATTGCATGCAGACAGAAAAGCATAAATAATACCCATATTCTGAACATTTGATAATTTCAATCTCCTGATCTGTTGGCAAGCCAAGCTATGTTTGTCAACACTATTACATGTGATATTTTTCAAACAGACCCCAAATGCCTTTGTGAGGAATCTGTATTTTTCAAAATATGATTGTTAAAAAAAATCCTTTCCCCCCAGGGAATGTATGTTTATTGTGTCTGTGTGACTGTTTCTTAATTAATATTTGCTTGAAACCTAATTAGATTGAGTAAAACATAAAATACAAGTAAGAATATTGTAAAGATCTTATGGATAAACCCTTCTTATATACAAAGGACCTGCTTCTGTGATGTACATTAGTATTAACTAAAATGGAATTTGAATCCATTCCCAGATGCTTTACTGAATCAGGGTTTATATTCCCTCAAAATTTGCATCTGTCAGAAGTGTTTTTAAAATTATAGGCGAGATTGAAACTGGCAGGTGGTGGAGAATGAGGGATTTGAGGTGCTTTGCTGATCTTGGCATTGTTTCCCAACCCATTTTCTCATCTGTGGTCTTTTGGTTTTCTCAGTGTTCTGGGCTAATCTGGAACTGAAGTGCAGCAGCATGGGATGTGATTTCAAGTTGAGATTGGTTCAGTCCCTGTTCAAAATTAGAAATATTCTTTCATATACTCAAGATAGTCTTAAGTGAACCAATCCAAACAGAACAGTTCCACACCACTTACATGGGTCAAGCATTAGTGCAAATAAAATTGTGTCAGGAGCTGTAGTTACTCACTGCTTACAGTCCTTTTCAAAGACTCACCTCTAAATTTGTGCCTATTTTCACAAGCATCTTTTGAAGTTCTGAAGAAAGTTTTCTTAGTCCAGTGACAACTGGGTCTACCTTTTCTGCTGCTGTTGGTTCGTAAGCATATTAAAAAGAAATCCTAGGCTTAACTAACCTATTCAACTTGCAGACAAGATTGGTGTTCTGCCCCACTCTCCCCATTTTCTTCTTGACAAAATTTGGTATATTTATTAGTATTATAAGAGTCTATTTCCCTGAACATTTTTTGCAGTTGACATAACCTCCAGTATCAGAATTCATATAGCTGTGTGAATTCCGTTATATATCATTGGCACAAATACAAACCACAGCATAACAAGATCACAGAATTGTCGAGGTGGGAAGAGACCTCCAAGATCATCTAGTTCAACCATCAACCCAGAACCACCATATTCACCCCTAAAGAACCTCCCCAAGTGCCACCTTCAGATGCTTTTTGAAGACTTCCAGAGATGGCAACTTCACCACCTCCCTGGGCAACCTACTCCAGTGCCTAACCACTCTGGCAGTGAAAAAGAAATTTCTATTATCTAATTCTTATCTCTCCTGATGCGGCTTATGGCCATTTTTCTCTCGTCCTTTCACTTGAGGTATGGCAGAAGAGACTAACCCCCACCTCACTTCAACCTCCTTTCAGGTACCTGTGGAGAGCTGAGTTGTAGGTCATCTCTTCTACCTTGTGAAAAAAATTCAATTGTTTAGATGGATTCAGCTTGCCCAGGGAGAAAATCTTGCACAAGGTTCTGAGCAAGGGTCTTAGAAAAAGGATTTGTTTTCCTTTGTGGAAGATGGTCTTGCATTTTCCTGCATAATTGTTTAAGTTTGCAGTGTGTTTCTGTGAGTTTTCACCTTTACTGTCCTGTAGCTCATTATGAGCAAGCTTTCAACAACATGGAAATAGCAGCAATGTTTCAGTTATAAATTGCATTTAGACTGTATGTAGCTTAAAGACTATTTCAGGATGCTTAAGTTAAAAGGCACTCTGGAATTTCAGACAACAAAATTAATTTTTAATCCATGCCAAATAATATTGCAGGAAGTGAAACGTAATTATTAGTAGTGAGGGTAATAAAGCTCTCCCAAAATATCAAGCAAACTGACAGCTTTGAAAAAAATCAGAGATAACTTACTGTAGACAGGGGAAAATAAATATTTCTGGTATCAGCTGACATTTTCCTGCCAAGTTTGTGCTGGTCAAAGTGTACATTGACTTCTGAGTTCAACAGTTTTCACTTCTTTTCATATTGTATGCTGGAAGGAGCGAGCTGCCCATGAGGGTGGGAGGTGGCGTTTGCATGGGATGAGCGGGGTTGCTCCCCAGTGCCTTTAGGGGCTGACCTGTGTCTCCCAGGGCAGGTGACATGCAGGGGCTGGAGCAGGGAGGGAACGGAGCGTGCTGTCGGCAAGTGGTGGCACACACACACACCTTCCCGTCATCTGCTCGGGGCCGCCTGCACCTGCCCACGCGCCCCTAAGCAGGAATGCCAGCTGCACATCTGCCCAGGCTTCCCCTGCAGCAGCAGATGGCTGTGTGTAGCTTCTGGGAAGCAAAGCGTTCTCTGAAGTGAGCCACTTAGAGGTGGCTTTTATAGGCATACAGTTAAAGTGCTTTAGTGGACCTACTGGAGGTTTTCAAATTACTGTAGTAGAAGTGTTCATCTGGAAGATATCAGAAACAGCAAGGCTAACCAAGAACTGATTGGTTCCCTTTCTTTTCAAGTGTATTCTTGATTGACATGGTCATTGTCCAGAGGTTAAAAGGCAAGGCAGTGTCCAGTTCCTGTCTGTTGCGTCTTCTATGACTTTGGTCAAATTGTTCAATTCTTTCTTGTATTTCAGTTCTTGCTTGTAACAGGCATAAACCAGTAGTTGCAATAGTGTAAGTTTTTTAGCCAAAAGTGCAGTGTAAATGTGAACTTTCAATATATTAACATTAATATTGATGTCATACATATATTCTCATCCCCTTTGTCTTTATTTTGGGGTTATTTCATTTGATGTTCGCTGAGAAACAGCTGAGATGTAGTTGAAGGAACTTTTTATAAAGAAATGGAGGTGTGTTAAGAGAAAAGTAATAAAACTACATTATAATATCTCTTACCAGCATCTCAAGACATCATCACTTGTTAAGACGTTCTAATCTCAGTGTTACACATGAGGAAAGAACATACAAGGCCAATAAACACCAAATATGTAAAGGTAGTTGTGTATTATCTCCAAAGAAAGTTAGTGATTTATGGAGAGATTTAGTTAATTGTTTAGTAATCTCATCAGCATGTCTGGTGTCACACCAGCACTATGCACATCAACTAAAAAGGTGTATTACATTCATCTAGGCTGCTATATACTATCCTGAGATTTAAAAGAAGAGACATTCAGTTCCTTGCCAAATAGAAAGCATATAGGTATGGGTTTTAGCAAGGACAGATAATTCATACCTAAGTGTCATTTCATATTTAGCTGTAATTTTCTATATACTCTCTATGTATAGAACACAGAAACACATCTTGGCAGAAAATGTTTCTATTCTAGGACTTTAATTCTGTAAGTTCCTCAATGAGGGCTTTACTTTTGAATGTAATGAAAGCAGACCTATGCCAATACACTTTTAAAAATCCATCCCTCAACCTGCTCAGTGCTTTTAACTTTCTAGCAAAATCATACAGTTTTATGTTGTATTTCTACCCTGAGGCTTCGATACAACAGAGGAATAGTTCAGGCCAGGAGTAATAGTAGCAAGGTCAATTAGCAGGTAAGTAGCATAGTTCAATTACAGGAGGCTGAAAGCATAGGTTCTGCAGCAAGTTTATTTTGGCACAGCACCTTCTGTATTAAAAAAAAAAAAAAAAAAAGGTACCCTTTTTTTTTAAAATGGCTGTGGATCAGTTCTTGAGGCTGAAATGTTATCAGCAAAGTGCCTGCAGAGTCCAGGGCTGGCTGAAGGGCTGCGATCCCAAAGTTTGGCTTATTACAGAGCATGCATTTTCTTTAAAACAGCATTCTTCTCTGTATTCAATACATCTTTAAAAATGGCCAAGTTACTCTCACATAAACTCTTTCCCTGTTTATGTTTAATTTGCCCTGACATAGTGCCAATACAAGAAAATGTAGAACACTGCATGTAAATAATTTTATTTTCTTTAAAACCTTTATTTGCAGTCAGTTCTTGAATAGCTCAGAAGACCATCTTTATGCAACAGCTGTGTGCACCAGACAATGATTCTCTAATTTCTCGGTATTTATTTGTCTAAACCATAGCACAGGATTGGCATTCTTGTGCCAAAAGGCAGCAACTTCCAAGCTGTGTATGGCAGTTTTCCATTTCAAAAGGAATAGTTGTTCTGGAAGTGGATACTATATTGCAGCTTAGTTACAAATGAATTCCTGATATATTGAACATACCTGATCACAGGTTACAGTTTGTCAGTTCCCTTCACAGGTAATCTGAAATGCTGCTGCATGACTCATTTGATTTGTCTTGGAGGTTGGGATTGTCATGAAATAGAAGCAGACAAGTTCTTCTGAATTTCCTCCTCAGCCTGTGGACTTAACACCTAGAAAATTCCTTAGCCAGAATTGTTTACTGTGGACCATATCACTTCAAAGGGTGAACCGCAGTATCAACAATCTTACTGTGCAGCTGCTTTGCAATACAAAGAAACCCAAGGAGAAGAAAAAAACCAACAAAACCTATATTGGACTAGCAAACAATATTTGCTCTACTGGAATTCTCTACACTAGGTATCTTGGTTCAATGACAGTTTTATTTGAAGAGCTTATGACATGAATAACAGTCATGATAACGTGTCTGGAAGCTGCAGTGCTTCAGACATGCTAAATTTTGCCTAATCTAATTCTGCTGAAATTCACTGATCTTTCTGTTGATTTCAACTGGAAATAAATCAGACCCTTAAGAAATATAAACTCAAAAAACTTAAGAGTGGGGGTGGTCCTACATTAGGACAATTGAATAAATCTTGAACTTCTACTCTGAATCTAGGGAGAAAAAAAAGAGAAAACTAATTTTTAAGCTTGGCTAATTAAGCCTGGGACAATAGTAGCAGTGAACTGAGCAGTCGCAGGCCTAACCAGCTGTCATTTGCCAATAGAGTCTGAGGCCGTGGAAGGACATCCTGCATTAGCAAAGGCAGCCAAGCCCACTCTGCTGTGTAGTTCTGTTGGTGGCAGAATTTTCACTCCTACAACCTTGTTCCATGGACCAGTCCTATGATTAAACAAAGGGACAGCACTGGATTAAGGTATGGAAAAGGGCTTTAGACCAGCAATACGGTCAGGATGAGGCAGCAGCAAATGAAGACCCTCATTTTGAAGATTTTGGTAATGGAGCTAGATGGTGTAGAGTAGAATACAGAAATATATAGTGAGTGTCAGAAAGTAAAGGAGTGGAAAAAGTTTGAAGGCTTACGATGGAAAATTACTGGGAGAGAAGTGACCTTTTACATGCTTTTTAAATTTTTTCTCTGTGTCCCCTAATAACGTTTGAATGTGTTGGCCAATTTCAGCTGCATTTGACAGAGATGTAGGGGTCTAGGAGAGGAATACTTGCTGCTGAATGTTTTAAATAGACAGCAGGGAAGATGGAGAAGGCACTCTAAGTTGCCCAACAAGAGGAAACTTTAGCGTGGCATCACTTTATTAGGTGATGTGAGAGGGAGACATTGCTACAGGCTACAAGAATTTTCAGAGTCCCAAACAAATAAAATATATTTTCCTACCAGCTAAATTCAATATTGTCTATATGATGGAAAGGTGAGGAGGTTCAAGGTTAAGTATATCACCAAAAACATGAGCAAACATTAAAGACACTAAAAATTAAAATCCAGATGTATCCATTCACTTTTATAGAAGGGACATGGCTGCTAGCTGGGCTACAGTCAGCCTGGTGACTATAATTCAGAATTGATGTGAATATTCTGTAGATGTCACAGGTATTCTGGACTGTCACCAGCATTTTAGATCAGAGTTGGGCAAGTGTGGCTAAAATAAGAGAAATAATGTTATTTCAGTCTTTCTGCAGGTGTTAATGTGCTGTCCATCACAGAACTGAATAAATAAGCTGAGAGGACTAAACTTTTTAACTGTGAAATTCATTATCACAGAAGTGTCACTTATGCTAGGGTTTGTTGTGGATATGGTTAAGAGTTCTGATAAAAGCAACTGGTTTTGAAAATTAAACAAGAAGTGGGATGTAATCTTCTTGGAACTGAAGGAGATTTTTTTTCTGGTTGCAAATTGGTTAGCAGTAGTACTTTTGTGTTATTATTTGCAGAGTGCTTAATGGTAAAATCAATTTTTAATTTTTTTAAAGTTTACTGCAGTGGTGGTTTTGTCTCAATGTAAATAACTGTTGTTCCGCAGAGAAGTATCATTTTACGTCAAAGTCCTGATAAAACCCAGTAAATAAACTTTCCTGAACATATAAATACTAAACAATTGGGTTGTTTACAGCTAAATATTTACTTCAAAGTCTAAGAAGCGTTTAAAAACTGGTTCTTCTAGTTTTTGTTGCAGCCAATATCCTCATAGGATCTCTTTTCAATCCCCATTTTCCTTTGCACACACCTTGTTTAAGCCGGAAGAGCTTAATTTAAGCCATAATCTTTTATCAGAATAAACTTTAGTTTGTTTTCAAAATACTGCTGCTCGTCTCCCCCCTCAGCTTGACAGGGCCCAGCAGCTTATTGCTTAAAGCTGACTGATGCCTAGTAAATACACCGTTTCACCAGCCCACCTCTGTAGGGTGACACTCCTTAAATTTACCAACATTGCACCAGTTTAGGTTATCTTTTTCTCAAGAACAGAAAATAGAGCTCCAGTGTGCAGGGGCTTCAGCATCCTTTGCCAGCTCCCACTGGGAATTTATACCTATGGCTGAAGGCAGGTCGATCTGGCCTCTGTCTTTGGGTTGAGATTGTTTAGTGATGCTTTCCATTGCAGAGACTTGCCATCAGCTAAGCATTCATCTCTCTATATTTAGAACACAGTGTGCCTTTATTGCTCTCAGGCAAAGCTAAGCCTTACTGTTTTAATGACAAGTTCCTGAGATAGGATCTACCTGCTGCCTTTATTGCTCAAGCACAAATTGCCTATTGTTAAATATTTGATCTTTTCAGATACAGGTGGCGGCTGGGGGAGTTAATGTAAGAAGCAGCATACTGATGATATACCAACAGAGTTCAAATGGATCTAAAAGGAACTGGTTAAACTAGACAAGTATACAGATTTTGGTCACTACCACTTGAATTCCAGCAGTTTATTGCATGGGACAAATTACATTGATTTGTAACTATTTTTCTTGAATTGATTAATTTTAACAAGAAATTATCAAATACTAACCTGTCCTTGAGTGTTTTGTTTTCCCTTTTATCACAAAACCAGGTATGTTCTTTTGTAGGTGGGTGGGGAAGATGGCGAAGGGAGTGGAAGAAATGCCTTATGTAATTTTAAGTTTTTTTCTTTTTAAATTTATATCTCAGAATTTTAGCTATAGTCATATCTTCTGTATTCAATTTCACCACAGGAAGAAGACAACAAAATAGGAAAAAAGTAGGCTTTAACCCAAGTAACAATTATTAATACAGACTTTACATTGAAAAAGAGCTTGCCCAGATTGTTGTTGAAAATCCTACTAAAGGAACCAGTTTTTAAATGAAGTGTTGCATTTAGTACATTGAGATACAGGGGACATGTGAAGAGCACAAGTAAAAAACTGTAAAATCATCATCATATCTTTTCTCCTTGGTTTCTAGAAATTCAGATAGTGAGATGGCTTTGCTGGTGTGTGTGGTTCTGGCCTTCCTTTGTGTCTGCTCACATCTGGCATGTTCAGATACTCATCCTCACATTTCAACTGTCATAGAACCTATTTATCATTTTGACAGAATTTGAACCCTTTAAACTCCCAATCAGTTGAGGGGCAAAGGGATTTTTTAGTATGCTCCTGGAAACAGTTTATGCAGCTTTCAAAATGCATAGTATAAGGTTTACACCTCTATCAAAAAATCTCTTGTGAATCCACAAAGAAGAGTCAGAGGACTAATAGTATTTCCTTAAAGGTATTTTTACATCCTGATTTTTTTTCCAAGTTATTATTTCATTAGATGAAATTTGAACTGGAAATTTGCATTTCATATACAAGAGCCATGTCTTTGCTCTTCCTGTAAGTTAAAACTGTTGAGCAGGATATGCAGTCTTGGTCTGGATTTGCAAAGTGTTCCTGTGAGCAGACACCTTCCGCCCTTCAAAGCCTCTTTCTGTCTCCAGTGCATGTGCACACAGCCACAGAGATCGGCCTGAAGTCAGTGATATATGTCTTTGATGACAGCTCTCCTAGCAAAGAGATTTCTCAAATTGTTAGAAAAAAACTTTATACATCGTACTGTGGGTGCTGTAGCACTTCTCTTGCTCTTTTCAAGTAGCCTACCCAGCTGAGATCAAGCCTCTGCTATCAGTAACCTCTGCTGCAATGATACTAGAGGTCTGTGAACTTTTGAATTCTCAGTCTTCAGCTAATGCTGCCAAATAGGAAAACGTTCTCTTTTTCCCCAAGTGCTGGGAATGTGGGGAGCTGCTTTTGGTAGGCACAGCAGCAGGGGCACAGCACAGGCAGCCGGTGCAGGAGGAGCAGTTCTCACACATTCCGTGTGTCTCTCACACAAATGTCATCAGCTGGTGGTAGGACTAGCAGCAGCGAGATCACAGGGCTGTGTCTCACATGGTTCACTGGGGTCCTGAGTTTATAGAAATAGTAAAAAGAAAAGACACAATTTCCGAAAGGAAGTTATCTCTAGGGTGTAATGCCCTGCAAGACAAAACTTCTTTTCTTTTGGAATTTTCCACTTCTCATCATGATGTCTTAACATTGCAGACACCAAGCAGTTGTGAGCATTCCCATGGCAAGGCAACTCTGTGGTTTGCCATGTGCACAGCCTCATTGTTACAGACTCACTGTTCTTTCATTTTCTTTGGTTTTCATTGCCAGACACAGAAAATAGAAGCTAGCCTTTAGTGAATGTATTTCCTGTCCTATTAAAATAAAGAAATCACTGTTGATAGCTCTTGCTTTGGTCTTGTTCATACTAATTTCCATTAAAACACCAAGCCTTACCTGATATCCCTCACACACAAACACACACACACCTTCCAGCCCCCAATACTACAGTGCTTCAGGAAAGTTCTGGACTGATATCCCTAGACAAAGAAGTCTTTACCTGTAAAACCTGTCACCAGCAACATTATTTTATCTTTTTGACTGATATGTCTCAAGTTTAACTGAAAAGAGAACAGCTAGGGTTGTAAATGATGTGGACACACTTCCTTAGCAGGTCTGAAGATTTGATCTGGTGATCAGAAACAATCTAGTAAATGCAATGTAAGAGTCTCTCAGCTGCAACATGATAAGTGGTTGTGTGCACTCCTGCAGTTTACTTTAGTACAAATACTGGTTCACTTAAACCACATTCCTCTTTCAAGTACCCTTTAGCATTGTTAAACAGTTTGCAAACCCTTGTTTTACTTGCCAGAGCAAGAGAGTTATGAGTGTGCATGTAGTTACTAGTCTCAGCTGGCAAAATGGTAGCTGACATCTGGAGGCAATAACTTCCTGAAACCCAATGGCCTGATCCCCTACTGAAAATACATTTATTTTAAAGGGAGGATAGAAGAGAGTCTCCTTACTCAAATATGAAGTGTCACAATCAGAAAAATATGCACCTTTCATTTTCTAAATGACTGCTCAAATTCTAGTGGGAGGTGTCCCTGCCCATGGCAGGAGGCTTGAAACTAGATGAACTTTAAGGTCACTTTCAACCCAAACCATTGTACAATTCTGTGAAATTAGCTTGTGTTGTCTGCATTTGTCTGGATGTCAGTGGTTGTCTCCAGTTGTCTGCACTGGGTGAATTTCAACTACTGACTGTCATCTTGGGTCAGTGCCTTGGTGGCCAGCTTGATGCCTTTCCAGGAATCGCTAGAGACAGAAACTCTTCCCAGAGGACTCTGAACCTCCCTGCCTGGCATCTTCCTGCCTACATCTTCATATCTAGGTCCTCTTTTGCTTTTGCACTGTACAGAAAGCAGCCCTTGGAGATGCACCTCGTATCTGCAAGTTAGCTCAACAGAACCCTACTGCCCGTTGTCTGTGGTTAGGGGGAACCCTATCACAGAAGTCAGCTTCACCTAGTCAAATTATGCAACAGAATTCATCTCATTGCATAATAGTGCAGAAAACCTAACCCCTTCACCCAGGTCTGGCTCTGTTCTCCAAATGATTTATGATTTTCATTTTTTGGAAGAAGTTTTGTAGCTCTTTGTTGCTAGCAAAGGTTTCCTGATTTTGTTATGTGGACCTTAGAAAGGAAAAATTCTGATTCATTAGTACCACATTTAATGGATTTTGCTACTATTTGACATTTTTTTAAAAATAAGACACTGATGGTGTACATTCATACCTTTAAGTATTTTGGAGATCTTCCAGGATGTTAAGATGTAGTAATAATGGCCAACCCTTCACATTGCACTTCAGACAAACCAGTTCACAGCCCTCCAGGAGCTAGGGCTAAGACAATTTGAGTCACTTTTTCCCCTTTCTGTTCTGGACTGTTTTGGATACTATTCTATTTCTGGTATAATTTATACTGTAAGAGTACAACAGCTACCACAGATTACAGTATTGATGGCCACACTGTGATGAATCTCTTCTGGTTCTAACAGACTGCTTTGGTACAGGCTGGAGGAGGCACTGCCCACTGAGGGGCTATGTACTGTTTAAACAATACTTTAAATCACAGTTTTCTCCATACTGGATTCAAGGTTTTTATATTTTGCTATGCACTGCCACAACAGGAAGTTAAGTTCACCCATGGAGTTTATTTTGGCTGTGAGCTTTAATTGTCTTGTTGAGTTTCTCATTTTGCATTTTCTAAATGTTGTCACACAATTCCAGTATTTCTTCTGGAGACATCCAGCTTGAAGTGAAATAATTTGACTTTCAGATTACAGTCAAAGGAAATTCTAGAGTGTTTAAAATAAAAGCTTGGATACAATAAACTTTGTTCTGTCAAACCCTGCAATTTAAATGATCTCTAAACGCTGTAACATTTCCGGGGTAAGCAAACTCTGGAAGGTCAGTGGATCACTGTACTCATCAATTTGTACTCCCAGTTCATGTTTTGCATGCCACTAACAGAACATTTTTTCCTGCAGAACTGCTAATGCTTGAAAAATTCTATGGAGAATAGCCATTTATTTTGTCTTTCCACTTACATTTTAAATGTATTTGTCTTAAAAACTTGAGTGAGATGCTGTATTTGTTAAACTTCACTTTTTCACTTTATTGAATAAAACTAGATACAGAACCCTCAGATGAATTCTGTTGTACAGTAGAGGGCCATCATTGTCTCAACACCGGGACAGTTGATAATTTTCTCTGCTGTTTGCATTTTTATATGGGATGGTAAGATCACTCATATTTCCTGATTGGTGAGACCTGCCTTTGTGTGTGTGTGTGTGTGTGTTTACAGCTTGCACAAGTAGACCCCAGGGCTGTACATCTGGGTGCTGTCTTGATCCGTGGCCTTACTACCTTGCTCATGGCCAACAGTGCCTGTGGCTTTCCATTCAGAATGGATGATCTGATGCCTTGGGCCGTGTTTGATGGAAAACTTTTTCAACAAAAATACCAGCAGTCACACCGAGGTTGCTCTGTGGAAGAACTTTTGGAAGGGAATGTAAGTAATCACTTCCTTTTAGTTCTATATTCTTTGTAAAAATGTACCTGTCCATTTTGTTTATTGTTTTAATATTCATGTTTATACCGTTCCCCTTCCTTTGTATTTTTCTTCTCTTATTCCTTTTTTATTCTCACCACAAAAAATAATTTCAAAAATAAAGTAGAAATACTGAGCCTATGAAGGAAGCTGCAATTTTAACTTTATTTTTGTTCCCACTACTCAGAAAATAATATAAGGAAAACAATTGTCAATTTCAAAAATGAAAACTCCCATAATTGCTTTCTAGTACTGAGATATTAATGAGATTTTTCTCCCGTAAGAATTTAAGCAACATATTGAGAACACCTTTAAAAGAACATACTAGATAACCCCAATTTGTAAAATGTTTAAGAGTGATATTTTTAAAAGCATTAAGGAACCTAAATTTTGAGATGAAGGTTTGGCAAATTCAAAGACGAACTGGAAGTCAGAAGAAGATATAGATCCAGGTGTTTATTTTCGAATCTCACCAAGTACCTTCCTGTAGTTCTCAGTCCCACTTTATCTTACAAATCTGGGGATTTATAAGGTTTGCGTGCTGTGTTACCAAAGGACTAGTATGATTTCAAGTATGTCTGGTCAGGGAGGTACCAGGGTCCTGCTGAACACAGTGCACTGCAGTGGGATCATGTCCAGGCTCAGAGGTAGGGTCTGCTAGACTGGGTGCAAGACTGTGCTGATACACTGGTGAAGCCTCAAACCAGGCCTGCCTCGTGCCCCACCTGCACAGAATATGTGGAGAGATGCTTGGGTAGATGTGTACCCGTCTGTGAAGGTAGTTCTAAAGACCTTCAATTAATGTGTCTCTTCAATGTGAAACTGAAAAGCCTGTGTCATTTAATTATTTTTGAAAATCTTACCTTTGAAATGCTTTTACCGGCTACTGAATGTGTCACTTGAGGTTGAAGAAAAGTAATTAGAGAGAAAAAATGGTTTCAGTTTTGATTCGTTTTAATCTCATGCATTTAATGCCAGTTGTTTCTGTATAACTGGTTTTCTTTCGTGATTTTGTGTCCACTTGCATACCATACGCGCCTGGAGTGAGAAGTGCAGCTCTTGTGGGTGGGTGGAATGAACATATTTTTAGCACGGAGGAGGAGAATAATCCTTTCCGTATGTATTCAATCATATGATTAGGACCATAACCTCTATCCAAGTCCTATGGTTCCTATTAATTGGTGTGCTGATTTCAGTAGATTTTGGATTGGGCTAATGGTTCGTCCAGGCATTTCATGCAGGACTTTTGCAAAACAATAGAGGGTTTAAAGAATAAATGGGAAAATGTAAAAGTATCTGGATCTGTGTGAAATTGATACTTGTTTTCCATTTGGGTAGGATTCAGGTTAGTGGGTAACTTTGATAATACATATTTAAATATGTACAACATTTATATTATTTGATATAAGTTTTTTTAAATGTGTTATGTAGTATGTTTTAGCTAACAGTTACAAATCTTGGTGTGTTAGAGTTCTATTTTATTCTGTTTTGTAATGAAGATGAAGAAAGATCTGACTTTCCTAGAGTAGAGTTAGAAATATGCTTGGTCAACTGAAATATCTAGGTTAGGGTTTTTAAAAGCCTGATGCTCTGTTTTAAACAAACCCCAGAGAAACTGTTCTGTTGTGAGGAAAAATACTCTAGCTATGTGAACTTTTAGAGTAGTTTAAGTACCTTTTTCTTTTTTAGGTACAATTTTATGATACATATATGGCAGAGATATGTACCCAGACTAATAAAATAGCTTTCCAGCTTATCAGTTTGAGGCAAGAATCTGTTTTGGGGAGAATTGCCAAGAGATGCCAGTTTAGCTGGGAACACTAGCAAGGCAACAAGTGTATGTGATTGGTTTTTCCTATTATTATAAGTTCAACTTTAATAAATAAAAATGGTACTTAGTTCCTGGCAGAGCTTAATGTAATGCTGGAAGCCAAGATCTTTCAGCATTTGTTTGTTAACAATCTAACCTTGAGCACCATAAATCTAATCTAGTGACAGTGACAGCATTGTATTCAGAAAAAAAAAAGTTATTCTACATGGGATGTTTTATTATGGAAAAGAAAAATAATAGGAAAAAAGTTATTGCTTTGGTTGTTCAGTGCTTGTCTCCTAACTCCTAGGGTCCCTTCTCTGTTATCTGGACAGTTGCATTACTTCAGGGACTTGAGGCAATCTCAGAATCAGTGTTGTTTTGAATATGATAGTCTTAAATACAGGTAATAGGTTTCTGACAATTACAGTGGAAATACAATCCTGATTAAATATTTACAGGTACATCAGAAATTTTAGGGCTTGCTTCCTACAGGTCTTTATACCAAAATAAGAGAATGTATGCATTAAATACAGTTGATATTTTTGTGGGCAAACTTTTGTGTAGCTCAGCTCTTTGTAGCCTAACAGCTGTTAGAGATAAAAAATGGACAGCTTCTTATAAGAATAGAGCCATCTTGCTTTTTTAAAAATTATGCTAAGCTCATATTATGCTAGTTCTGTTTTTCAAAACTGTAATCATATTAGTTTGTTTATCCATACAGAAAATTTGCTATAATAGTCTCATAAAGAAGTGAAGCAATGATATTATCACTTTATTAGCCTTTTTATTGTGCTTCTCACTAATGAGTATGTTCATGATCAATTTTATAAAATTAGAACCAAATTACATCATGGGGTCAGCATAAATTATATATTTTGTTTTCTGGTCTTGCTTTTCATCGGACCTCCATACATTCTGAATTCATTCTCCCAAGAATAAAATGAAAGGTTTTTCCCATTAGAGGGTGTTCTTCACAGGCTGGACCCAGTTTGTGTGGTAAAACAAAATTTAAAAAAAAATCTGTGGGTTTTAAGTCTCTGTAAAGAGGTTTGTTAACTCAAAAACTGTATTAGGAAAGTTCTCAGCAGGATTCAGGGAGTCAGAGTCTACCTCTAATTTAAGAAACCTCTCTAGTTACTGCAGTCTTGCTACTAATTAGATTTTTTAGCTTATCGTGTCATCTTCTTCTCTCCTTCCTGCTCCTAGAAAAGGAATTGCCATCCTGTAAAAATCAGTTCAATTTTATGAAAGTCACGAATTATGCTATTGTTCTAAAATCTCTCTTTTCCTTATTCTCTTCACTGTGTACTAAATCCCACATGCCCAGTACCAATCAGGAAAAAAAGAAATACATTCTAAGATCTGTCACTTTTTCAAAGCTCAAAGAAATCAGAGAAAGTTAAGGATGTATCACATGTCTCAATATTGCATCCTTAAATAGCTTCAGCTCGTCCTTTTGACAGTAGAATTTTTCATCACACCACAAGGTAAACACTTGAATTTAAGTCCCCCATTTCTTTTTAGAATTAATTATGTTTTATGAGTCAGGAGTTGGGGCAGATGTATTATTGTTGGGTTAAATATTGCTTCTAATGTATGACATTAAGAGATTGATTTTAACTGGTGTATTTCCCCTGAGTTCATCAGTCCTTATCTGGAAGCTTTAACCATGTCTGCCTGAGGTATTGCTGATGGAAGTGTAGTCAAGTATATCTACAGGCGCAAGGTCATAGAATGAGACAGCAAGGGATTTACAGATGTGAGCAGAGAAGGAAAACAAACTTCCCTGAGAAAGGGGGAAACATTTCTTCTGCACCCCTACTCCTCCCTCCAAGGATCCACATTTAATAATAAATGTTTGAACTTTATTTCCTGTAAAAGTGTGAACCAGATCTACCACCTTGATGCATGCACAACTGTGGTTAAGACAAGCCTTATAGTTGTTGTGTACATTTAATTTGTGCTACCCCTGAGGAAAGAGCAAAAGAGTCATTGATTTTTGACTGTTTTCTGCAGGAGTCTTTGTATACACCCTTCCAGAATCTGAAGTCTCTTATTTGCAAGGTTTGCATGGCAAAGAACAGAACGATACAGAGCAGACCAAGAGGGAACAGACTACACACAGGTTGGCATTGTGTGCATTTTCTCAATAAAGTGAATATATTGATGAGCTAAATTATCCTTCAACAGCAGCAGCAATTACATAGCCTATCAAGCTAAGTAAGTTGTAAATTCTTTCTCCAAGAAGCAGAGGAAGAGTTCTAAGAAAATATTTCCCTTTTTAGCAATTTATGTGAATTTGATTACCTATGTTTATATAGAATATTTCCATCTTGGTAAATAATTAGTGAGATATATGCAATAAGTATCATTCATTGACAGAAACATCACTATTTATTCAGTGAGTAAAGATATTTTTATAGGAGAAATTAAATGACTCAGAGCTTTTTCTTTCATTCCCTCAGGGGAGCTATTTTAACATTGATAGTTGAAGGTCTGAGTAAGGCACTGAAGATGAAATATTTCTTATTGGACTCACTGACATATTTCAAAATAGATGAGAGCTTTTGGGCAACTTGAAGAACTGTGCTTTTATGTTTAAGATCTTGCTTTTTCCCCTCAACTTTATGACTCAGTTTGCTAAAGAACTCGGTTTACTAATTTGTTTTCCCTACCTGCTTTGCCTGACTTTTGGGGAAAAAAACATCTAAAAGGTTTTTAACATCAATCACAGATCAGCCTGAATGTTGAGGCTTTTGCGACTTTGAAATAATTCACACTGAATCTCAGTGTTTATGCTCATATTATGTTTATTACTTGCTTAATATCTGATCAGTTATAATGTCTGTTAGGATAAAAATTACCCCTTCGGAATTCCTTGAGCAAATTACAACAGACAGAATGATTTTCTGCTAGTTCAGTACTTTGCAATATGTGGCAGCAATATTTTTGATGTGGCTCTACAACATGCTCATGCTGGACACTCAAAATTGAGGGTATCTGTTGGTGATTTGTAATACCAGACCTTGGTAACATCTGCTTTTCCTTGAGAGCTATATTTAACCATTTTAATTATGATTTGTGATTCCAATTTGGAGAGAGATTTCTGTTTGTTTTAATGACTACAGTCTCCAAATCTGTGTCATAAAATTTTGATCTGGTTTCTAAATACGCTTGTTAGCAGCTTGTAATCATGATGTGCATAGATGGAAATGAGGACAAGAACCATGCTTGTTAGGCTGACTTTAGTTTGGAAAGATTGTAATTGTACATGAGTATTTTGGCTCAAAACTAAGAAATACTGTTGCCTGAAAAAGAATATACTGTCTCTCTTTTTCTTCATTTAATCTTACATATTGTCAGAATTACTTAGTGAATACTGTTTTTCAGGAAGAGAACAAAGAGATTTTAATCCCAGGTTCCAACAACCACACAGAAGTCATTTTGTTTCTCCATATCATAACCAGATGAGGGGGTTCACACAGCGACATCTGCAGTCACAAGGTAAAAAATGGGTACATGTTTGTGGGTTTGGAATTGTCCCTGTCAAGAGTATAACAGCTCTGTGTCTATCTGCAGTTCATGTTTGTGTGTGCAGTTACCCTGTGCCTACAGCAGTGAGCAACAAAACTTGCATCAGTTATACAGTTGCGTACTGCCACTTGCAAAAACTAACTCTGCAGGGTAAGGTGGAGTGTAGCATTGTAATCTGCAGTCATCTTCAACTCACAATGTTCTGGGAAATAAGCTTTCATGTGGTATTTATCATTTTCATGCTTGGTCTCAGCTGAACTGTGTTTAAAATTGTAATAGTTCTAAAACAAATTGGCACAGCTGCACAGAAATGTCTCTGAAGTCTTTAGCTGCAGATCTTCGTTCAACAAAACACTCAAGGATATGAATAAAGTTAAATACATTCTTAAGTGGTTTTCTAGATCAGGGTCTCTGCTTTCAGGTCACTGCCTAAGTGACACAAATGCAAGTTCTGTCTTGCCTTGTCATTAATCTTAAGTCATTCACCAGTCTTACTTTTTGAAAAGAACGGACATTTCAGTGAAATACCACTGTGGATAGCGCTGTTGAGCTGATAGTAACCACCCAGCTGCTGTAATAAGCAGCTCGTCCTCTAGCTGTATTTTGAGTGTAGGGAAATCAGCTGTGGCTTTTTTTTTTGCATTTTAGGAGGGTTAGGGGGTTTTTTTTGTTTGATTTTATTCATTTAACTTCTCTCCATAAACTTCTTGGCCGTGTGTTACAAATGGATAAGAGCACATCCATGTTACTCAGAGCAGGACATCTAAGCCTCACAGGAAGGTAGATTTTCCACTGATATTTCTTGTTTGATAATTTATGGATTTTAGGTTTGTGGCTGCAACACCATACCACAGCCCATATACCCTATTGGTACATAAACGTCATTAATTAGAAGTTAAGACCACTAATACATTGTTCTACATCACAATGTTAACTCATTCTATAAGAACCTAAAAATAAACTGTGCATTAAGAACTGGGGAAATCACTTTTAATTATCCATTTATTCACAGAATGTAATTGCATCAAAAGGGTACATTTACTTCAGTCTTAGCACACTGTAAAACACATAACTACTGATAATACAAGCAGCCTCTCATTTGCAAGATACTTAGTCAAGGCTTCCACACTGGTGTTGCTTTCAAGCATGTTTCTGATTAATAGGATTTTGGTAGAACTGTAATGCAGATGGGACCTGGTAGAACTTCAGTGCTGAAAAAAGATTTCATTTACATTGTGAGTACTGCTTTGCTAATAGGACTCCTAACTAAAGCATTATTGTTCACAGGCACACTTAAACCAGTATGGAAATATTTGTAAACATAGCTTACGTCTGATTCTAAACAGCATATTATCCTTACCTGAATTCATACAGTCAGAGCTACCAGCCACAGATGAGATTCACTATCCCAGCCTGTTAATTGGACTAGGTTTAAAAGTTACAGTCACCCAAGAGTTTTAAGAGTCACCATACACTTTATCCTCCAAGATCTCAGAATACTAGCCATAATTGTACACCAACTGGACAGGGCTATGTACATTTTAAAGATTTGTATAAATGTAACTTTTCTTGCAGGCTATTTTAATAAGCCTTTGTGTTCCTGCTTTGATATTCATTGAATATATTTAATTCCTCTTTTACTTTCTCCAGGTAGAGGATTGGTACATCCACACTGGGGGAGACACCACCTTCCTCCTCGGTAAAGGATTCATGTCTACAAGTGGCAAACTGAGATGGTGGAATAGTTGCCACTGAGATAATTTTTGTTTATGAAAGCCTGGTTTTTTTAACTTTGCAGAGTAACTGAACCATGTAACTGTGAAGGAAAACACACAAAGCTGAGGCTGTTCAGCTTGATAATCACTTACCATGTTAGGTCTAAGCTTGTTATGAGACTAGAACTTAAGTTATCACTAAAACTTGAGTTACAGGTACCTGAAGCACAGTAGCATCCCAGTATAGCTACATTGTTTTGTCCATTTGACAAAGGAAAGTCCGAACTGGTTTTTATAACATTGTGAGATATTCCTGAGTGTAAATTTAAGACTTAAACTATAATTTTTGCATATTTTTGTAACAGTTGTTTACATTACAAGACTTTCCTCGCCATAAATAATGTGTCATGTCTATGCTGTATTATGGTTTGTGTCTTGATTGTGGATTATATCTATATCTTAAGGGTTATACCATTGTTACTGAAAAGTTTGAAACATGAGGTCATTGATGTAAGCATCATCTGCCAGTGAAATAATGTGACCTTCTTGTAAAATGAAACACTTTTTTACAAAGGACAGAAATTGCTTTTACATTTGATACTTTCATTAAGCAACTTTATCCTTTTAGTTAAGCAACTTTTTGTAATTTTTTCAAGTAAGGAGAGAAAGAAACTAATATGCTCTACTTCTATAACGAATAATACATATGGCAGTTCAATATTTCTTTTCTGTCCAGAAGTCTAATTTAAACACTTACCTTCAAAATTATTTCTTAAAATTTGATATGTTTCACTTTGTGATTCAGTTTCAGTAATATATGTATTTGTTTAGTTCTAAAATCAAGTGAGTATCAAGATAGGAGCCAGGCTCTTCTCAGTGCTGCCAGGCAATAAGACAAGAGGCTATGGGCGGATACTGATGCACGGGAAGTTCCACTTGAAGATGAGGAAGAACTTCTTTACTCTGTGAGTGACCAAGCACTGGAACAGATTGTCCAGAGAGGTTGTGGAGTCTCCCTCATTGGAGATGTTCAAGAACCATCTGGACACAATCCTGTGCCAGGTGCTCTGGGATGACCATGACTGAATGGGGAGGCTGGACCAGTGGTCCCTTCCAACCTTCTGTGATTCTGTGATTATTCAGTTAATGTTGCTTCTTAGGCCTTGTGCAGGTAACTCCTTTGAGTGAACTGTCAGTGGAACTTCATTCCTGTTCAGTATCTATGTTATGTCAAAGTGAATAGCATTGTCAGACTCCATAACTCCATACTCAATTTCCTCCCATGTATTTTTCTGTTTGTAACCCAATAAATACATTTTTTTCATACTCTGTATATAGCAACAATCCAACTAAATAAATAAGCAATAAGGATGTCTAGTTCTATTAAAAGTTTGAACAGACACCATTTTTACACAACATAGTGTCTTGATCTGCATTTCAGGAGATGCACTGTCATGGTAGGGGTATTCCTGCTCCTGCTTTTTCAATCGATTTGCCACTAACTGTAATTGTACTATCATTTTTTTACTGTCATTTTTATCCCTCCCCTCCAAACCTTTTGAAATAATGTGGTCTGAATTTTATGGAAAATTCTCTGGTTTCAGGGATCTCATGATGTATAATAGTGTATTTTAAAAGAATATGATTGTGTGCCAGAATTTGTTGGTAATTTCCTCCTCAGGCTTTGATATGAGAAAAGATGTCTGTTATCCTCAATAAACAAAGTTAAATACAGTTAGAGTAAGAGTTTTGCTGTGCTAGCTGTGGTATGAATTGTTGGTAATAATTACCCTGACTACTGAAGAATTGATAGCATCTCCGTGAGGTTGTTTTTCTTCCTAATGTTAGACCATAAGCAGAAGCTGCTTATTATTATTTCCAAGCCAAAAGATTTTTTTCCCACCAGGAATAGTAGAGGGAAAGCAGAAGTATGAAGTTGAAACATAGAGGTGCTACTTTCCTGTCTCACTGAATTTTGAATTGTTCACAGTACCACAAAACTTACGGACTCTAGAAGGAAATCATATAGGAAAACATGACCGCAAAGGTTCCAATTTAATAGGGTTTCCTTAGTATGTGAACTACAGGGTTGTTTAGAATGGTTACAGAACAGAGGGAAAACAGATGTGGATTTGAAGTGAAGGAACGTATGTTTTGTGAAGAAAAGCATTCTTGTTCAGCTGTACTCCTTAGTCTTCACTAGCCTGTGCACTGTGTAGCTACCTTTCATCAAATATTCATTGAAATTGTGGATTGATTTATTAGCTTTATGTGTTCCCCTTCTGGAAGGGGATCCAGAAAACATTCTATAATATCAATAACTTGGTCAACAGTAACTCAGCAGAAATTGTGACATGGTCATTGTGAGAGGGTGACTGACAGGAACACATCTATCAACTTTTCTCTTTATGTATCCTTCCTCTTAAATTACTTTGCTCATTTGTGACACCATCACACTGGGAATCTGAATCTGGACTGAAGAAAACACTGAAACGATGTGTTAATCTTAGAATGCTGTGGCACTGCAATTATAAAAACATAGTTTACACCTCTTTTATAAAACAGAAGACTACAATTTAATTGCTCTGCTATCTTAGCAAGTGCTGTGCTGAGATGGAGGGGAACAGCAGATCTTTTTGTGCCATGCTGTCTGAGCAAAATTATAAGAATACTGCAACATACAGTATTATTTTGCAAAGGTGGTCTTTATTTAAATGTTGGAGAGGAAGATCAGAAGTTTACATGTTCACAAGTTCACTGACTCTCCATTGGCAGCTAAACTGGGAGACAGGCTAGTACGTGCTCCTTCACTAGGAAGTTTCATGGGATATCCCTCTGTGGTGCAGAGCCTCTTTCTTAGAGAGCATCTTTTGGTTCTGTGTAAGCATAGTCAGCCCAGTAAATAAGCAGAAACCTCGGTATGTTCCTGCCATATCATGCTTGAGAGCATAGGAATGCCGTGGGGTTTGTGAGTCTGGGGCGGCTGCCCTCTGGGGTACACGCTGATGACCTGGTAAACTCCTCAGTGTAGGTCATTCTGCATGGCTGAGGGTGCTCAGGACAGGACTCGGTGATGGTGAGTATAAAAGCACCAGGGTTTCCTGGTGTCCCTGGTGCAGAGGTGACTGGCAGTTCCATGCTTGCATCCCCAAGGCACTGCCAGGCTCTCCTCCTGGTCCTCAAAGGGGTTTGACTACGTGCAGCTGGGTGACCTTGGACTCAGCTGGTCAGTGAGGAAGACCTGTGTGAGAGAGCTGTGGGAAATCTCCTAGGAGTCTTGGGAGACCCTTGACTCAAGAGCTGTGTTTAAAAAGGTCCTTGGTGCTTGCATAATCTACTTTGCAGAAATTCAATCCTGTGCCCAGCCTGTCTGATTCTGCCTTTGCCTTGAGGATTTGACTTCCTTGTTTGTCACAGACATCCCTTATCCCTGTGGACTTGTCCACTGATCACAGGACTGTTGTGCAAAGGTGGTTACCACCATCAGACCTGCTCTGCTGTTCTTCACGTACTGTGGGACTGCACCCTCAGCACTCAGGTCACTGCCCTCCACTGCCCCTCCACTGCTGGCTGGCCTTCGCTTACGGAGCAGGACCCCTTGCTGCTCCATGACAGCTTTAAGACCCTGACAGCACAGGGGGTCAGGAAGTTTGGCTGAAACTACCATAGCAATTGGATGGTGTCAAAACAATAGATATGGCCTGTGGGCTGAAAACAGCAGGAAAAACTGAAAATGGCTACAAACCGGCCAAGTGTCTTTGTGAATCAGGAGCTTTTCCTTGCTTTCCTAGGCCTTGCAGCTGACACCCAGACCTTTCTCACCCATAGCCAGGCTGATGGGTACACTGTGTTTCAATAGTGCCCACCACAAATGTGAAGCTGGTTCAGAACACAGAAGCTCATTTGTTAAAGAGTATGTTCTTGAAACTGATACTCATAGAGGTTTCTGGCTTGTACTGCTTTTTGATCCCAAGGTTGGTGATCAGGCACAATTAAGTTTAGCCTACAGTTTTTAACTAGAAGTATGGCCTTGAGACAATACATGATGGACTGAAGAGTTGTCTGTAAAAGACAGGAGCAGCTGGCAGGGTATTCTGTCTGAGTACTTGCCAGCCTAAACTTATTTAATCTTACTACAAAATTAAGGTTTAATGTTTGGTTTTGCTTGTGCCAACTGGGAAAATACATTAAAACCCCTCGACTTTACAGTCTGGAATATTTGTTTGGGTAAGGAATCCAAACCAGTTACTGACCCTGATCCTGTACTGGGTGCTGCTCATTGCCTGGGTAGCAGCTATGGCAGTGCACAGCTTAAAACTCACTAACACACCTGAAATCAGAGTGCAGGCAGGACATCAGCTGCAGCAATTGCAACTGCTGTCTCCCACATCTCTAAAAACTACAAATACAAATATACAGCACCAAGCCTGACAGAGTTCAAGAAGAGTTTGGACAGTGCTCTCAGGTACATGGTGGGACTCTTGGGGATGGTGCTGGGCAGGGCCAGGAGTTGGACTCGATGATCGAAATGGGCATATTCTGTGATTCTGTGTGATTCTGTGAAACAGGGAGACAGCCATTTCTTTGGGGCAAAGAACTGTTCCAAGTGCAGAATTTCAGTCACATGCTGTTGTATTCTGCACTGGGTGCTCATATTTGATACCAAAATTGTATCTTGCCAATAAGCATCACCAGAAGATTTTCCTCTCAGTGATATTTGTGACTCCTGTTTACCATTCCTTTGGAGATGAAGGACTTGATTTGGCGATTAGATGCAATCACAAACCTGAAAGTTACACAGGCTAGGGAAGCAAGGACAAGACAGAATGGAAGGGATGGGTGCATACAACCCATCAATTTAATATTTTGAGGTTTTTGTCTTTATGTTGGTTCTTATGTCCCCAGTTACACATTAGATCACTTATCGAATGACCTTTTATTAGTAGTGGTCACATAGATAAACAGGGATATATTAATTGTTAATATAGTTAATCTAGGCATGTTTCTTTTATATGAATACATTCATATTTCAAATGTATTAAGCTTCTCTTTTTCCTGCAAGAAGACACAAGAAATACTAGGCACAGAAACCAATCCTCAATATAAGCTCTCTAAAAATGCTTGGTAGCTGCAGGCTTTTTAATAGAAAATAGTGCCCCCTGTCTCAAAAATTAGGTAACCAAGTCTGCAGCTGGCATTTGGAGTCATATTAAAGAGCAAAACTGTACTGTAAGAGCTGTTCTGATATCAGATGTGTTTCCTAAATATGCTTTAGGTGGCTTAAAATTCATTATTCAGTGAAAGCAATCATAGTTTTTAGAAAAGTGATGAGAAACTTGCATGGCATTTATGGCATTTGGAAAATTTAGGTCAAGGTAACCACTGAGGAGTTACCTTCATCACATTCAGCTTTATTTTACCCAAGAGGTTGTTTGTTAAGAGCAGAAGACCAGCAGGCTCTGTATTTACTGCCTGATAATACTTTAATTTTCACTTGTGATCATGATGCAGCTCATCTAAAAGGGATGTAAATTTATAATGTGCTGCCTTTTGATAATCATCTTTGTACCCTAGTTTAATTACCTATCAGGTCATTCAGTCCTTCTGATCTACATTCTGCTGAAGGGTTTTCAATTCCAGTGAAGTTTATGGAGGTCTGAGGTGCTGGTGACAAAGCTGGACCTCTTTTTACATAATACGCATATGAAAGATCACCACATTCAAATAGGGTGATAAGGCTGCCCCCAAATCTTCACCACCTTTCAGCAAATTGCAATACTTCTCTCTTCAACAAAGCCTTCGTTTTGTAGGTGTGATTTAATTTCTACTCCACCTTCCCTATGCAGAGGGGGGATTTCACAAAGGAGCAAATAGGAGAGTTTCAAACAAATCCACTACGAAATTGCATTACCAAACAAAAGAGGGAGAGCAGCTACATAGTTGATGTACAGTATCACAGAGAATTTAGAAGGTGGCCAGTGCATCTAGACCAAAACTTCTAGGTTTTAAAAACAAATCAGAAACTTTGAGCATATACTGGTTTGGAATACACTTAATGCAGATTTGTTCGTGGTTTTTATTGACTACCTGCATATCTAGGCATGGTTTGTGGTTTATGCTTTATATAAAGATTAGATTTTGAATGATTTCCTGAAGTTTTTGAACAAAAGAAATAATAACCTGCAAAATCATCCTTCTTTTAGTTTGAGGAAGCAATTCTTTTACTTTGCATTGCTGGTTACTATATTAATTCTTGGCAACAAATAGTGCTGTAAGAAACTTTTGCTCCAAGCAAGTTAAAAAACAGCATCAAAGAAAAAATATTAAGTGCTAACAGGAGCCAGTTTTCATGTTTTAACACTTCCTTGTTGGGAGCAGGAAAGAAATCCCAAATTTGTCACTGTGCATTTGTTTACACTAATGTGTTATTGCTTAATCACGTCACTCTCCCTCTCCCTCATAAACACCCCCATCTGCCTCTAGGAAGAGCCCAACTTAGCAAGGCTGATAGTTTATGATATTAGAAACTAGGAAGGGAGAGGGGAGATAAGAGGACAAAAATTTTAAAAAAGATAAATAAAGCTTTTCTTTTTGCCCTTATGATCCAGGAGTGCAGTGATTGGGGGGGTTGTTAACTGCTCTGTGTGATGGTCACTAGGGGCTACAGCTGGTGCCAACTCGAGAATTTAGGTTTTCAGAGGATGAGTGTCCAGCCTGCTGGAGGATAAGATGCCTCTCTCTGTGCTGGATATGAGCTATCCTTCGAGGGGAAATAGTTTCAATCACAAAACCACTGTACTCTTAGGTATGTGAGGGTAGCGTGTGTGAATTTTCTGTAACATTTTTCTGTGGCAACTCTGTAGCATTTTTCTCCTATACAAAAAGTTTTCTTGCTCTTTAGATGACTTCAGTTAAATCTCTGAAGGGCCAGAGGGAGCGTCTTTTTTTTTCACTGAATTCTGTTGGTTTTAAGTTGGGCCTACCAGAACAGGAGGTATACTAGTTTAAAAGTAGTTTTACAGAAGAAAATTAAGCCGATATCAGGCGAGGGTTGCTTGAAAAACTAAAAATTAAAGGCTATGCTTTGTCTTAGAAGGCTTGTGCAACTTACTTCATATTAACTGCATCCTTTCAGATGTGTTAGGCTGACAGTGCTGGGAATTAGCCCAGGCCTTCTGACTTCTGGTACTTTCCCTGACTGCTGGACTACAAACTGGCATGACAGATTGCATCCAGCACAGTAGGCTACAGAAAGTAGTTAATGGAAAATAGACTGCTTTGATGTTCACTTCTGGTGGGCTGATCCTCTGGTTTAAAGGCTAAACATCTATTGTCCCCAGTAGGAGTTTTCTTTATGAAAAATCTTTCACAAAATCTGTAATTTACATTTTGTTTTCTGAGACTGTGGTTTGCTCTATTCCTACATTCAGTAGCCAACAAATATTTTCAAGAGTGATTTGTAATTTTCAGTTCTCTAACTTCAGAGGCCACAGACATGGCCTTATTTCTCAGAAATAAGCTAAGCATCTGTCCTCTTCTGCAAAAGCAGATGTCTCCAAAGTATTTCTATCAGAGCACCAAAAGGAAGGCACCTAAACACACTGCCTACTTTGCTGGAAAATGGGGCTAAAGCACTGCAGAGATGCACCTTAGAAAACAGGCTCGGCTAGAATTAAAATGTGGGGGGAGGGTGAGGAGAGCGAGAGCAAATACAGTAGCAGCCTATGATTAGAAGTCTTAACAATGACAGTGAGTTCTGTTTAATTCCTAACTGCTTAAAAGCGGGCCTGGGGAAATGCTCTGCTTAGAAATGTCATGGAAAGTGCAGCTGGTCCATAGGCTTTATATTGAAAAGCAAAGGATCTTTCCCATTTTGCAGTAACACTGCCATTTACTGGGCCATACCACTAGCAATTTGCAACAATGGGAGGGAAAAAAGCTGCCATTTGACCTAGAATGCAATTTTCAACTAATTAATAAAGTGACCATTAGTGCCCGAGGGGATAATAACAGGAATAAGAACAAATTACTGTGGGGTGCAAAGGAGGCTTGGGCATTGTATTGCAAATTTCTTATGGCACTATTCTTTTTTTTTTCCCCTTCACTAATACTTTTAAAGTGCCCCCACTCAACACTTGCTCCTTGTAGGACCCTTGCAAACCACATAAGAATTAGCCCTTCAAAGATCAATCAGGATCTAATTGTTGTTAACAAAGTGCCACCTGGAGAGAAATGTTACAATATACCTTCATTACAAAGCATTCAATCTCTCTCACACTCACAAGTCCTGGCTACAGTACAGACAAAAAGAAGCAGTTGCTAGCATTAAGATCAGACACCTGCAATTGCTTGTAAGACCCTGCCAATCCCTGCACAAATATGCTCCTAACATTGCATGAACCTTGTCAGTACTGCTCTATTTGTGCTTCTTCAGAGCAAGTTTTGCTGGGACCTCTCTATTTGCAACTCTCTAACCTGTCGCTGGAGCCCTCATCTTGGTGGGGATGTCAGGAGAAGAAGCCACACTATTCACTCTGCGTTTCCAGGATATGCTCTAGGATACACTCTCAGTAAAGACTCTTCTGTAGTTTGTGGCCCCTGCTCTCAATGCACCCAAGGCAAACGTTCAGGAAGCCTCCAGTGAATTGACATTGTCCTGGTTTCATTCCTCTGCCTGAATGAGATTTTACCTGTGGGTGTAGCACATCCACTACAGGTCCTGCCTGTGGTCACACTTTGCAGTTTCAGTAGAATGGAAGACCAGACCCACCGGTGTCTGTCACTTAATGCTTGGACACCTTTGTGGCTGTGTGTCCATGGGAGTTGAAGTCAAACTCTTGTTTGTCCTGAAAATTTCCAGTGGAGTGTTTTATAGCAAATTGAAAACTACTGTCCACAGACTCACTGTGCTCATGCCTTGTTTACAAAGTCAGGGAGTCGGCTTGACTGAGAGCTAACCTCCCCAAGAAACTAACAAAAAACCCTAGTTTTTGATCAGTGAATCTGTCTGTTGTGGCCAGCACAAAGAAGGGACAGACACTGGAAGCTGGAAGTGGGTGAGGGAACACAGAACCTTCCCTTCCCTTTACAAGAAGGACTTGCTCCACATTAAGGTGAAACCAGTCTTGCTTCCCAAAAGCATTACCTTGTTTGGGGCTTTTTTTTTTAACCAGTGGGAGATACAGAATCCTAGAACAGCCCAGGTTTGAAGGGGCCTTGTAAAATAACCTGACCCTATTTTCCATGGGAGAAGGAGCCCAGACGACATTATTATTTGACTGATCACATCTTGAAAACCTCCAGTGATGAGGACCCTACCATATTCCTGCAGAGGTTGTACCAGTGAATGGTTGTTCTCAATGTAAAGAATTTATTTACTATATTGAAGTGAAACCTTTCCTGATGTAGCTTGTACCCCTTGCCCCTTGCCTTCTCCACACGGACCCTTGTGAACAGAGAGCCTCTGTCCTCTTTGTAGCTGCCCTTTAAGTACCGGAATACTGTGTTGAAGTTCTCTGTGAGCCTTCTCTTCTCCAGAGAGGAAAGACTTCACTCCTTCAGCCTTTTCTCATAGTGCAGATTTACAGCCTTTTGATGAACTTCATGAATTCCTTTGGATCCTCTCCAGTCTTTCAGTGAAATACTCTTTTTTTTCCTTTCTTGAACTATGAGGACCCGAACTGGACACAGTCCTCTAGGTGTGGCCTAACAAGTGCTGTGTAGGGTGGGGTAACTGCACCTTTATCTCTGCTAGCAACACACCTGCAGATGCAGCAGGATTCTATTGACTGCTGTTCAACTCCTCATTGTCACCAGGAGCCCCAGGTCCCTTCCAGCAAGGTTGCTTCCCAGCCACACCGGTCCTGGCCTGTACAGGACACTTTGGTTGTGTTGCCCCCAGGTGTAGGACTTGGCTCTTCTGTTAGTTAAACTTCCTACTGTTCTTGCTATCCCAGTTTTCCGTTCTGTCCAGGTCTTCCTGTAAGATGGGTCTCCTGTCTGACACGTTCATCTCACCACCCAGTTTGGTGTCATCAGCAATACAGATTAATTTTTGACAAGTGGATGCCTTACATCAGGAATGATAGCTGCAGGGAGTCAGAATGAAGGCGGGGCATAAGCGAGAGAGAGAGCTTTTATTTCAGTAAATAACTGAAATAACTTTATTTCAGTATGAACGCCCTCATCATTCTGAGGACCAGGAAGCTGGAGAGTGAAGGAGAGGTGGAAGTAAGCTCCCCTCATTCTGTTCCTTGCTCACATTACCCATCTGTTCAAGTCCTTATGCATACTGCTTCAGAGAACTCACTAGAAGGGAATGTTCAGGTGCCTTGGCCAGATTCATTCCTTCACAGATTGACATGGAGGCAGGAACTTCTGGAGATCTAAGCAATGTTAGCAGCCTTTGGCTGCTGGTTTTCCTAGAAAAACTACCTCTGCCCAGAAATAGCAGACTTAGGGCCTGTTTTATTGGATAAATAATCCCAATGCCCCACTTGCTTCATATTTCAGAACATACATAGTGCAAATAGAGATACAGAAAATTGTTTTTACTCTTAAAAAGCACATTATATGAAACCAAACCAATCCTTCTGAATCCTGAAAGCCTTCATTTGTTAAATGTCATTCCAAATGTTCTTAACTGGCAGATACTGGCTGTGTGTGCTCACCCTGCAGCTGTTTTGTAAACAGACAGTATTAGTGCTGCAATTGAAACACATGCTTTGGATTTTTCATTTTGACTTTGGCTATCATTGAGCATCTTCAACTTCCATGTAAGAAGACTGTTCGCCGTAAAGGATCTGCACTGCTTTAACCTCGGTGAAGGTTTGCTAGAGGACTAAATGGTGATGATTGAAATACAGTCTTTGGTGTAACTGGGACAGTGAGGCTGCACCAAATTAGTATGTACCAGCTTTGTTTGTATAGGTAGTGGAGGAAAGGAACAAAGCATCCCCTCTGACTGGAACACCGTTCTCCAAACAGCACTGAAAGTGATGGACTTCCAAGAGCACAGTCCCAGACTTGCAGATCGCCTTTTTGATACTGAAAGTCCTTGATAGCAAAAAGCGTAACATAGCCCAGAGTATAAAACGGCCACCTCTCAGAAGTTTAGCATCCTTGTGCTTGAAATTTATCAAAAATGGCTCAGCTACTCAGTCTTCTCAGGTTAAAAGTGTTCCTGAGTGGCTTTGCTAGAGTTGCAGTGCTTGCCTGTGGAAGTTAGCAACAAGAGCACAGTCTTGGGACACCCTGCTCCTCACACAGCAGTCTGCAGTTTGTGTGTGTCTGTCCACCCGTTGACACACACAGCTCATTGGGGAGTTCTCACTGAACACATGTGTTCAGAGTTGATGAGTATCTAATTTGTTCTGCTGTAAGAGGATTCTGTCTAATCATTAGGATGGGGGACAGAGTTAGGAAACCTGATTGACTCTCCTGCACCTCCCTAGATCTGTCATTTACTTACTTTGTGACCTTGCTCAAGATATACCAGAATCTTGTGACACTCACTGTCATCGGCTGGAGCACAGATCCATCTTTAGAAGTTTCTAGGAAGCTTAGATGGGACATGGGAAGTGATTGCTGCAGCGTGTGGCCACTAAGTGTGTGGAATATTATCCCAATAACTCTGTAATGCTGAGACCAGATACTGAGCTGTGCAAAACTAGGAGCCACTTGAAAATATCAGCAGATGACTCCCTGTGAAGCTCTTTGGTAAAGAGCTGTATTCACCTCTCAGAGATATAGTTTGAAGAAGGGCAGGAGATCCTTGTGTGAATTGGGCTACACAACTGCAGAACATCTGGGTAAAGCTCCAGGGAAGAAACTGTGAATAAACAGGAGGATGTACAGGGGGTTATCCAGGCTGCATATCTCTGACCAAATTCATGCTCTCCAAAGAAAGGCACAGGGAACAGAGATGGAAGCAATTGCCATTTCCAAAACAGCTTGGCAGTCCCCCAGGACTGCAGACAGGCTTCACTGGAGGGTCTGTTCTTCTGGTGACACAAGAGATGGATGCACATTAGCATTGAAGGGAGGTGCCTGCTAAACTTTCCCACGCGCTAGCGGAGGAAAAGGTTTCTAAAGGTATCTCACGAGGTAACAGAAGGCTGTGGCTGCACATGTTGCCTTTCTTTAATATCTGCCTGTGATACAGCTGCACCCTTACATCATTTGGATGTATCTACTTGACACCTTGCTGTCTGTCACAAAGAGGCACTTTGGAGCCGTGCAGCACCATTATCCTCAGTGCAAGCCTACAAATATACAACTTTTGTGTAACCTATTTGTATACTGATTCTCTGGGTCCCAGAACAATCTGTTGTTGATTCCAAAGACTACAGTCTCCTTTGAATCCTACTTTTTATTGAATGTTCGTCAGCAGGAATATATGTTTTATTTTTTTTTTCCTTTTGTGGCTGTTTTTCTGTCTTTTCTAGCAAGCATTAAGGTTTATTTTGGGCTGAGGAAAGTTATGGCCTTTGTGACAAGGCGTTGTGGAGCTTTGTTTAATCCTGTAGGGTATTTGGGTGCATTTTGTTGGGGGAGGGATGGAAGGAGTAAAAGAAAAATCTGTAGAAATAGTGGAACTGGAGATCTAGACTCCTAGAAGGTGGCAATCTGTTAATTAGTGTTCTTGGGAAAATCCGTCTGTGATGAAAATAAAGCTCCATCGTTAAAACCCAGTGCATTTTCCTTTTCTGCCCCTGAATGTTGTTAACAATGTTGCACTCTGGTTAAGTAAAAATCTAAAACTGCAGTGAAGTGTTAGTAATCGGTTCCTGAGCAGATTCCCTAATGCTATTCACTTTTCCCTGCTAATCTTCCTGTGTGAGTTATAACAATGCAGCACCAAATGAGAAGGAAATGTCAGGTTATGTTTCAGGGCCAGCCTCCTGCCCACCCTCCATCTGTGCTGATGTCAGTGCTTATTGGAACATATGCTGCCTGTTGCTCACTGACCATCTGTTAGCTGAGCTGATGAAGTGTTCCCGTTGCTGGGACAACACGGCCCTTGATTGCCCGTGGCACCGCAAACATTTTCCGCTCAGGTTTCACTTTTATCTGTGCTCTGGAATGGCAGCTCTGCCATGGTAGGGGTTACCCCATCCCTGCATTTTCCCTCGACCTGGGCGGGGAGCGCAGTCAAAATTCAAGGGGCAAGTTTTGGGGCAAACTCCTAATGGCTGCGGCAGAGCTAATGTGCCTGTGAACTAACTGTTGGCATTACAGCTAGCACACAGGGCCAGGCATGCTTTCCAGTGGGAGCCCAGGGTCGAGGGAGCAGGTCTGGTAGTGGTTAAAAAGTTTTTGTGATGAGACTGTGACTGCCATCACACAGAAACACCCATAGCCCTGAAGACAGGCAAGGCTGCAGAGAGAATTTTGGAACAAAGCAAAAGGCAAGAAATGGGCTACTTTTTCCTTGGTTAAGAGTCACTTGTTCTGAGATTTCTGCATGTTGCAGTTGTGCCTGACAGCCACAAATCTTTTGGACATAACTGAATCCAAATGTAAAAATTTTTTTATGGTGTGGGCCTCAATTTAAGCCATAGCAGTGATAAAACCATTTGCCTGCACGCAGGCTTTTAGCAGCCCTGTCTGGTGAGCTTTCCCCCTCTCTTAAAAAGATCTACAAACATTAATCAATCCTTGTGACAAGCCTGTGGGGCTGGCAGGTGGTATTCCCACTTTAGAGAGGGAGAAGCAAGTGTGAGAGCTGGCACGGGATGCACGGCGTGCCCACCTCCCAGCCTCGCCTGCTGAGATCACTAGACCAGACTGCCCTTCACTACACAACAAGAGCCCCAGCTCTGCCACGGTGCCAAGAGGAGCTGCATTCCAGACACCAGGGCTGAGAAGACGCTGTCCCGTAGTTTTTTCCATCTTATATGTGAAAGGAATAGATCGGCACCTGATAAATGAATGCTGTTGGTGAAGCTGACCACTATAGATAGAGTGAAATGTGACAGCCATTAGGATACAGAAAGTCTGGATGCTTGGTAATGTTAAACGCTCTGAAGCTGTGAAATGTCTTGGTCTTCCACTTTCTGTGTTGGTATTCCTCAGTGTTTTCCTCACTGACCCTGGGGTTTTGGTTCCTGGATGACAGCAGTCACTTACCTGATCTCTCAGCCCCAACTTTGGAACTGGACTGTCCCATCATCCTTCCATTTTTCTCAGTTCCCTTCCCTCCAGCCTTGCCTCTTTCAAGGTTTCTGAAAATCTTTTCTCAGATATATTGTCCCTTTGCAGTCCATAGCTTGCAAAAGCAAAGTTTTTAGTCTTTCATCCAGCCTATCCCTTCTGTTTCCTACTTCAATCCAGTTGTTCCTGTAGCCCGGCCAGTCAGCTGTATTCTGGCTGGTGTTTCTACCAGCTCCCCTTACTTCTCATGCTTCTAAAATCCCCTTTTCTTCTGTTCCTAGTACAAAAACCCTCTTCCCATTTTAGAATGCATCCTGTCAGGTATCTTACACCATCTTTTCATAAGGCTAAGTTGTAAGTTTTTCAGAAAAAAGGCTCTTTATTTTTCATCTTATGCATCAATTATTGTTTTAATTAAATGACTGACTAGTACAATAATGTGTGCTCAGAGAGTACATGACGTGTGGTAGACCTGGATAAGATATGATCCATTCTGACTTAATCCTAGGTGTTAATAATAATGTACAATTTCAGCAAATGTTGCTATTTCAGGACGTTCTGGCAGAACAGGCTGGTTTTACTCACCCCGGGGACAAGCACATGAACAAATTACCACAAAGCCAGCAAGGGTGGGGATTTAAATTGCCTCATCTGCTTTGTGGGGAGTGCCTGAGTGTTGGATCTTATTCTGTGGCACGTGTACGGTAGTGCCCTGTGCTCGTGTCGAGCTGCAAGCCGGGTCTCTTACCTTGCCTTTATTGTGGTTATGATAAAAGCATTTATCTGCAGTTTATCACAATTACCACAATGGAGCCTGAGCATTCTAAATTCAAACCCTCTCTTGTGGCAACTTGTTTCATGCCAGTCTGCTTTTAAATCTACTTTGATGTCCTGGTTTGTTGCCAGAATGGTGCAAATGTGCCAGCATGTAGATGAAAATTGGGCCGATCTTTTCTCCTCTCCAAGAATGTCATAGACCTTGGCAGTTTTGATATCTTTACATACCTAGACAACTCTGGATTTTGAATCAAAACAAAGAAGAATTTAACACTTTCCTTCAAGACTTGACAGCTTGATTTTCCCTCAGTCCAAAAATGTGAAGGAAAATTGGTATCATAAGTCATTGTAAGTCCAGCCCCTAGCAGAATTTGCAGTTCCCAACTGGAAGCGCTGTTTTTACCCAGGGCAGGACTGCACATTTTGTGCAGTTTTTAGGCCTAGATTAAACAGTGGCACTGCTTTCTACATGTGCGGAGAAGACAGATTGCGCTGTGTCTTAACTGAGCGCTATTTGAACACTCAGTGGTCAATTAAAGATCTTTGAAGCCTTGAGGTGCTACTAACAAGGTGAGATGAGGCATATAAGTGTACTTTACCAGAAATGTGTAGTGTTTGCGCACTTCCAGGGAAGTGTAGTGGCCAAGGGTTATGTTGAATCTCCAGACAGCGATTCCCTTGCTGCCATCATGGGCACCTATGGAATGATTACTGTCCTCCTCTTACGCAGTGCTGGAGGTCCCTGGTGCTGTGCCTGTTTACAGCACTGGAAAGCAAGCTGTAGACGTCTTATTGGAAGCACAGGTGCAGGGGTCTGAGGTGCACACACAGCCTCAGCCTGCAGGTTATAAATGGCCTCTCTGCTGTTGCTTAGGCAGGTTTATCAGAACCAGTTGCAGAAGCACTGCTGGGCTGCTAGGGAAGTTCATCAGCCGGGCAATGTTTATTGACACCATTAGAGAAATACTGATTGCTTCCAGCCAAGAACCTGATCTCTGCTGTGACTGGAGTGTCAGGCATTCAGGGCTCTGCTTAATCACAGCTCTAACACATTTCCTGAATCTGAATGTCTGGATCCTGTAAGAACAATAAATGCTTGCACTTCTGTGCTCTAAGGGTGGCTATGAGGAGCTGTGTCTGTGTGTTTTTGTGAAAAAATCCCATCCTCACCGCAGTGCTGGGGGCAGGCTGCCACCGATACCAGTCGCACGAGGATTTGTTATGCGCTGCCTGGGCTCTGGAGATCACTCTCTGCACAAATTAATTAAAAGATGCCTTAGGTAGGTGTCCAACCAGCACAGAAGGAACCCAGCTCCGTTACTAGTCTGCAATCCCCAGTTTTCCAGCTGTCACTATGTAATACGGTCTCCCCCTCACGTAATTCCTTCCTGTAGTCCAATAGAAGTCCTTTAAAGAAGAAAAAAAGAAAGAAAGAGGAACAACAAGCAAGTAATCCTGTCATACGATCTGCCCCAGTAGTTTGGGGCCTGTTTCTCTTTCAGGGGCTGTGAGCATGCTTTGAGGTGCACAATAGAGATGCCTTCTCCATTGACTGGGGAGCTCAATGAGCCAAACTGGGCAGCGGCCCCGGGAACAGCAGCAGCAGCAGCAGTGGTGCAGCGCAGTAAAGGGCCCAACTGTTAACTGATTTAACACTCTGCCAGCTGCAGTCCCTGAGCTCCGAGAGGAGCGGCGGGCCTTTGAATATTACCTTTCAGCCAATTAGACATATGTCACTTCATAAACCCTCTCGTACGCGCTCCCGTCGAGGGGAGGATCTGCTGGGGAGAAGGAGGGAACTGCTTCACCTGCCGCCCTCCCGCAAGCACCGTCCCTCCCTCAAGGAGGAATTTCTAGTTGCTTCTGGCATTATTTTCAGCAGTGAAGCAAATGAGTATGCAGATATCAGAGGTATCTGCAGGTGCTGAATGCAGAAGCTTGGCCTAACAATCAATTTCACCCCAAAAAAATGCCCCAAAAGTTGTTATTAGTGAGCTGCAACTCAGGGAGAGCACTGGGAGCTGTGTGCTTTGTGCAAAGAAGATGCAACAGTAGCTGCTGTACCACTGAGTCAGACAATACAGCCAGGGCCTGCAGGGGTTGGGGGTACATGGGGCATGAATGCCACAGATGCTTTTTTTCAGAACCAGTGTGGAAGGAAGTTTATCTTGGTCAAAGAAGAGACATTTTACTCTTTCACATTGATTGAATATTTTTATGGTAGTAAGGCTGAAGTTCTTATTTCAGTCATGTCAACTTCTTTATGCTCCTTATATTAGAGCACTCAAAAATGCAATATTAAAAGGCATATTAATTCTTGGTAAAATATGGCAGATTATGGTAAGTCTTAAAAACAAAATATTTATTAAAATGTGTTTAAAATAATTTGATTACAAAAGCTGATTTACTTTAATAACAAGTGAATTGAAGCTAAGAATTTGTGACAAAATTAATAAAATTAGAAGTATAAGGAGTTATTTTTCATAGCAATGTAAAAATCAAAGGATCCTGGAGATGGGGGTTCTAATGGACAGAAAGACATTTTCTTTTAAATCCTGACCTAAAGCTTTCAAGCTGGCACTTGTTGCTGACACTGTTAGTGAACAGAAATGAGTGAGCCAGAGCTGTGTGAAGAATGTTTGTTTTTTCCACTGGAGATGAGAGACCTTCATGGGGTTTGCACACTATCAGAGCTCATCAAGAAATTGTGTGTGGCATGCAAGACAAGAGGGAAAAAGGATGATGGTTTTGCTTCCATAGCTTGTGAGAGAAGTCCTGAAGCTAAGTTAGGCTGGTCTCTGAATGAGTGTGAGCAATTTATTCAGCTTTGGCTTTTGGTTTTCTTCCTCAGCCTCTTCAAACCTCTTCACAGTAGGATATCCTCTGCTTTAAACTTTCGCTGCGCAGTAATCAGCCAGTAGTAATTGTCAAGGACAATGAGACAAGATGGATTTTGGGGTGATCCAAATGTGCAGGCGTAGTCTTCCAGTATTCAGTCCTTTTCACACATGAAAAAAGCCTTGAACTTAGTTTTTGAAAGAGAAACTATTTTTTCCAAAAAACTCTTCCCTTGCAGTGTTTTGACCAGCTTCAGGCAGTGATGACAAGATTATGGAGTGGTAATATATAAGTTGAAATGAGAAGCTATTTGGAAGATCTCAGGATTGTAGTCAGACAAATAATTTAAGCTGGCATACATTGTCAGTATTGATAAAAGCAGTAGATCCGCACTTCCTCTGCTTCTGACTGCTTGTCCTCACCCCTGTGCTATCCTTTCACAGTACTTTTGCTCACTAAATGGTGAATTGGAGCAGATTCAGCTGGAGCTGGGGGAGGACAAGGGGGTACCTGAATCTACTTTCCCCAGTCTATTCCTTGTATGAATACAAGGCCATGTTTCAGTAGGCAGAACAAGGTACCACCAGGATGGACAGTGACAGCCAGGACACGGAGAGAGCAGGACCACTTTTTCACTGTGTTAGCACTATCATCTTATTGTCTCCACTGAAGTTTATTTATTTTCCATTTAACAAGGACAGTTTCCCATTCTTAGCAGCTGGATCACCTTGCAAAAGAAGAGAGTTGAGGAGATCTTACAAAGCGCAAGTGTCTTGTCCAGCTGACATCTGGTGAGCCAAGGTTAGCCATTCCTCTTGTTGATGGCTCCTGTGTTCAAAATTCTTCTGAAGCTCTTTGCAGGTGTTGGTACCTCTAGACTTTGTTTAGATGTGAAAGCCTCCTCAGTCAGGTAGTTCAGTGCTGCTAAGCATGTTTTTGTTGACAACCTTCACTTTATGAGAGTACACAGTTCTTGGGTAAAAAAGAGAGTCGGAACACAAGTAGGGAATTGATAATTTTAAATATACCATAATAAACAACATTATATTTTCTCCCTGTGGAATCTTGTCAGATATTTGCTTCACAGGTCTTGTATAACAAGATCATCCTCTTTTTAATATTTCTCTGCCAAATCTTCTCTGAAGTGATCTTGCAAACTGTTCCTTTCCACCATCAGTCTTTTACTTGGTACAGCTTGGAACTTGCATATCTCTGTGCATTTGAATCCATTACTAATGCATAAGCATTTATCAGTTTGGCAGGAATGGACATTACACATCTGTAATGTATAAGCTTCAAGACAGTTTTGGGTGATGATGATTCAGGCATCCACTGAATGTCCAAATTCCCTTTGGCATCAGTTGTCCAGCCATAACTTGCTGGATCCAGCAGAGTGGGTTCACATTGCAGGAATCATCTCCAAATTCCTGCTTAATGGTTTGCATGCAGTTCATGCTGGAATAAGCAATCTTTGCATGGGGGAAGCTGGCTGGAGTCGATTTCATCCCTTTTGGCAGAGAAGGATTGATAATGGCATCAGTTGTTGCACTTTTAGGGACAAACAGATGGCATGTGAATTCTTGTAATTTCTGAAAGAAGCCTGATGAAAACTCCCAGGGTTGTCCAAACACTGAGAAGTTATATTGATAATGACATTTTCTTTGCATGAGTTCTAGGGCTCCCAGTTTTCCTTTGTCTGAAAAAAACACCAACAGCATTGCATCCCCAGAAGACGTGCAGGCCAATCAGTGCCCTGCATGCGTCAGTCCCGAGGGAGAACGCTATTATGTTACTGTCAGTGAGTGATGCTTTCTGGCTGTTTTCTGACTTTCTCATGCATTAGCCAAGATCTATAGTTCTTCTGGGTTTGGCCCATTGTTTGAGCGTGCAGTATAACATGCTTCTTCCTTCTCTGAGAAATCCTATGTTCTTGTGGTGGTCTCTGACTAGAAAGAAAGAAAGGATCACAGTGGAATTGAGATGTACTTTACTGTTGTGATTTACACACACACACACACACACACACACACTCTCCCCATCTTTAAAGAAAGAACTTCATGAGGTTTGACTTGCTGATGGGACAAGAGAGAAATTGTTCTCTAATTTGGATTTCATGTCCTGCAGTTTTGTCCTTGAAATACTTGCTGGTAGTGGATCCTCGGATTTCTCAGTACTTTTGTTGTTATTGTCTGGTAAATGCTTAACAATGTTTTAACTTTATGACTTTCTGCACCTTTGCATAGTTCAAATGAGCAGAGATGGCTTGTTAACACCACTCAGCCTTTGGACAAGTCTTTGTTAATAACACAGACAGATGGGATAGTGATGCTTTCAGGGGGACTTTGGTGGATTGCTTTTTTTTCCCCCATCTGACTAAATAAACTAAGTCGTAGTCAAAGAGGTTTATCCGTTGCTCTGTTCTTGCTGATGGGCTTAAGTCTTCCTTCTATCCTGTTAGCATTGTATGAAGAAGCCATGTGCGTTTGACTTAATTCAGTTCTGAGGACTGAAAAAGCCATAGCTCACTCTCACTGCGTACTTTGATGTCTGCTGTCCTCTGTAAAACTGCTCTACACAGCACCACTTGGATGCCTATTGATTTTTACTTGGTTGCTTTCAGCTCTGTGTTCAGCACTAAATTATCTTTGGCAAGCATGTCCATCAACAAGTTGTCTGGATACGTGATTCATTTTCCCTTTGTCACCCTGGCTGATATATACCTAATGTCTCCTTCCAACTATTATCTATTGGTTTCTATTTTTTCTCTTTCAATAGAATCACTCTTTCTTTGGGATAAAAGTTACTATCATATCTGGATTGACAAAGACACTTTTTGAAAAATGCAAAGATAGCTTGGTCTACAAAAGGGTTTTTCCTGTGAAATATTCAAAGTTTTGGATTATCTATTTGGTATTTTTCAGTGTTGTTATTTTGGCTGCCTCATCTTGAAAGTAAAATAGCAACACCACCAGAAATTAGTGAACTCTTGCAGCCACAGTTTCTTTCTTGAAAATGGCAAGGACCCTGGTTCTTTGCAACATTCCTTACCTGTGCATCAGCACATGGTGCATTGCATCTTACAGCCGATTGCTCGTCCTCTGTCTTCTCAAGTATTTGAGGTGGGGAGTGTTTTGGGCGCTGAGGGTTTCAAAAGGCCCATAATGAGCAAGGCAGGGAAACTTGAGAATCATCCACCTAAGCAAATTAGTTAAAAATTTAAGGCAAGAAATTCATGGCAAGAGTAGAGGAACTGGAGGAGCATAATGTCTGCAGGATTTCTCCTTTGTGTATACTCTAATGTTTAATAAAATGTTGGCTCTAGTTGAGGGTTTTCCCTGTGACTGAGGAATTTATTATGTCTCCCCACACCTAGGCTTAGCATTAGCTCAGGACTTGTCTTCAATGAGGGCACAAACAGAACCCTCTTCCTCAACCCAAGTGTCTATTTACATGACACCTGTAGGAATTTAATAACTTGTAGTGTGATTTCAACTTCCACCAAACCTGGCCAGTTAACTTGAAGGCCATTAAGAGAGCCAAGTGTATATGAATATAGGCAAATGCGCAGAAAAATCATTGAACAAACCTATTTTTTAGTAAACTTGGCTTAAAATTGTTGTTAAACATCAGTCTCTTATCTCTGTGCAATAATATTCAATCCTCCTAGTGCCTTTGTTGCAGCTGTGAATCCTTGATGCTTTGGGCACTTTCTTATCTGCTGATGTGTCAATTTAGGAATCTGACGTGAAGGTCACATTTTCTAACAGCTTATCTCCTTTGAAAATTTAGGCAGGTACAATGAACATAGACATAGATCTACGAATGTGAGGTTTTGTCCTATTTCCAACATGCTCAGCATGCTTGGAACTATTGGTCATTCTTGGTTTTTTTATCCCTGTGCCTTGGAAAACTTGAGAATCAAACACAAGTATTATATCTGTCTTAGAGCAGAACAATTAAGGTAATTAGCCAAAGCTACTACTCAGTCTATGCAAAGCAGAGCTGAGGAAAATAGGAGGGGTTTCTCACCATGAAAGAAGTAATTGAAGTTACCTCCATACTCTCAGTAACTGCTGTCAACTTGTGAATTTAACCACATGCAAACCAAAAAGAACAATGCCCAAGCAAAAGGAAAAGGGAAAACAAGGCATTTAACACTATCCCAGAGGAGATTAGATGAAGACCCCTCGACAGGAACTCTTGACACTCCAGCCAAAAGCTTAAGAGACTGCCCTGAATTAGACGTGTCGGAAAGCAGAGCTAACAAAAGACATTGTGCCCAGCAGGCTGAGCCGTGCTCCCCCGAGGCCTCACTGTCCGTCAGAAATTAGTCACTGGGACAGAGGAGGTGAAAGAAAGGGAACCCTGCAAGTCGAGTGAGCAACATGGGCAGAGGTGTCCCTCAGGATTTCTGCAATAGCTCCCATTCAGAGCAGGGCTGTGAGGCAAATGCTGGCAATAGAGTGTGCAACAACATTTGAGATCTGATCTGCCACAAAAAAATACAGATGTTACTGCAATTAATCATCTGAGGTGCTCAAAGGTGATGCAATAAATGTTAAAATTGTTTGGCTGTGGAGAAGCACTATGGCAGGAATGAAGAGTAACATTTTGCACTTGTCTTTTTTCAGCCACTTGTTCCCTCAATGTTTCCATTGCGGTGGCATTTGGACCATAGTGGGATATGTTGGTGCCACTCATACTCGTCCCTTTCATGGCAGTCAGTGGCTAGTGAGACACGGGAGTGATGGCTCTCTTGCCCCACAGCTGCTGCAGCTCAGGAAACATTTGAAGCAGGGTGTGCTGCAAATCATTGCAAGGGTTGAGGAATGGTGGAGACATTGCTTTACATGTAGAGTTCAAGCTCAGGGTGTTCCTTGAGAGTTCCTTGCAGAAAATGTGCCATAGCACTACTTGTAAACATACTTCCACCTGAGATGTATATTTTCTAAAAGCTCCAGCTCTTAGGTCCTGAGGCTGTGTATTGGTAGTACTGTGTGTTGCTGGTTGATCAGTGTGTTCAGCTAGGAGATCTGCACAGGGAGGTTGGGGCAGGGCTCCTGCTAGCAGGGCTTGGTGAAACGAGTGACTCGGCAGGCGAGTGTCCTTCTGTTCAACGGGATCTGTCCTGCAGAGTGCTTTGTGTCACTCCTCTCAGGCACATCATGATGCAACGCTCAGGAGCACACACCTCTTGTCGTTAACTCCACCAGCTACTGGCTATCTAACCCTTCCCTTCATCTGAGTGTCAGATTTTTCACTTGCAAATTATCTCCAGAGCAAGCCTTCTCATCCAGAGGAAGCAGAAGGAAATTGCCCCCCTTAAAGAGCATGGGCTAAAAGAGGAGGAATGCTTCCTGTCTTCTACGAACACAGTTGGTCCATCATAGATACTGTTTGATGTGCCTGAACTTCTCCTTCAAACAGACTGTAAAACCAGGGTCCTGACTCTCTCTTCTGTTACTTTTCACAGCTGGCAAGGGCCAACTTGCGCATTGCAGCTAAATTCCACCTAAATTCGGAGTAACTGACCTTCTCCATCTTATCCACATGGTTTCAGTTCTCCCTTGCAGGTGTTGTCCTGAACTGTTGGGTAGCAGTTCATAGGCTAAACTGCTTCCTTGTGCCACACTTGTCAAGGGCAGCCTCATTTCAGCAAAAAAGTTTGTTTTGCCCAGCATTACCTACAGGCTGAATGTGATGGGGTTCTTACTCCAACTGGTGCTTCCCTTGCTTTCCATACAAATGTTGTGAGGAGAAGGTTAAGGTAAGGACTGCAAAATGCCTCCAAACTTAAGTCTAAACTCAAGTAGACTCTAGTGCCAGAACGGAACTTAATTCCTTCTCTTCAGCTGTGACAGACTGAAAAGGTTGGTCTGCCACCAGTCAGGTGCAACCATGGGATCTGAGTTTGCATGTCCCTCACATATAAGCACTGTGGAATTCAGAGTTAAATTAGCCTGTATATTGATGCTGTCATCATTGTATGGTATCTTCAATGGGCTAATAGAAAGGCTGATAGGAAAAAATCCTGGTGGTTTCTTTTGGTGTTTTTGGGTTTGTTTTTAATGACCAATAGGTCAGCTTTAAAAAAAAAAAAAAGTTTGACAGGTTTAACTAAGAGCTCAAAAAGATCCTGGAAACAGAGGCACTTCTGAGAACTCCAAGTGTGAAGCTGTAAAAGCTTCATATGCTAAAAAAAAAAAAGGGATCTTTAACACTTCAGCATTTGTCCTTTATTCAACTATCTTGTGTTGTTGCAAATCCAGTGAGAGCTGAAAACAGGCAGGATCTTCACAGTGCCTTTTTTTTTTTTTTTTTTTTTTTTTTTTGCTGTTTAATAAACATACACTAGATACAAATTTAGCCAATAAAAGGTTCATGTAGTATGTGTGTATGTATAATACATGCACAAAAGGGCTATTCAAAATGCATAGCAACCACTCGGCAGGGTTTAATTTTCCTTAACAGTTTTCCATTTTCCTTTAAATTTGAGATGGGAGTGGGGGGTAGCAATCAGAATCCTTGGCATAAATAGGATAATAATAAGGAAGTTCCTGGTATTGTTGAAGCAACAGTTCTTTGCAAAGCATACAACTGAATTCAGATAAAAGAAAGTTTCTGATTAAAAGGGACTGCATGAATGAAAAATGTGAAAAGTTACTGGAAATTCCCCATAGCTGTAAAACACTGTTGTGTTAATCATATGAGAAATGAAAAACTAGCTGATATTTTTGTAACACACTTCTTGGTTTAGTTGACACTCTTAAAAATATATTTTAAACACTATTAGCATTCTGTATGATAGCACACATACATTATGTCAGCCAAACAGTACAGCAGGTTACATCATTGCCTTCTGTGACGTTTATGAAGCCAGCATCTGCTGTGCACGATGGGTTGGCTTTTTCCAAAGCCTGTCCAAGGGGTTTACAGCTGGCTTTCCAAATATATGACCTGGCATGTTCTTAAAGTGACACGCACAGAAACACACACCAACCCCGCATCATTGGCAGGTGTAGATTTTCATCCACTTTTCTCACTTAGTGGAACCTGTTGGAGTGTCAGGTCTTGTGTCCTGGCAGGGAAAACCCAAGTGTTAAACAGATGTTTCTGTTACATTAACGCCTGGATACCCAGATTGAGGTCGTAATTCCATTTTAGCACAAGTGAAGAAGTAGAAATTTATGGTAGCTCTTTGTAGCACAATGCAAGGGCTGAGACTGCTGGGTGCTGTAAAACCTGAAGAATACAGAGGCAAGAGTTATTTTTAAAGATAAGATTTTTTTTTCCCCAGAAGACTCTAACCTTCCTACTGTCACTATAACCTGGTAGCCAGCTGCGTTCAGACACTGAATGGCCTGGGGGCTGGGTTTTTCTTAGGCACCTAAACAATCTAGCTTCTGCATTGTGCTGGGGGAAAAGCTGGCAATGTGCCTGCAGAGTTTTGTGAATGCCAGGAATATAGGTTTTTAAAGAACCTGGGATCTAGAAAGATGCAGAATGGGGAGTGGTGATAAAATAGCATTAGTTCTGAAAGCCTCAACAGGATACTGTGCCAGTCAGACTGCCTGGTTTATTTTGACCTATTAGTTTTTTTGGTTTGTTTTGCTTTCTGTATTGAACAACACAAGTCTCCTGTGATGTATTAGCAAAATAGGTGGAAGAACATCTTCATCTTCCATTTGCTTCTTTATCTTCCTCTGCTACAAAGATAACATTTTCCTGCCTAGATTGGCAGAACAGTCTTGTGATATGTGGGTGCAGATACATGCATACATGCATATGTCCATACGTGCTTGTGTGTGTGTCTGCATACGTGTATATGAAGCATTCTGCCCATAAGTCCTGAAATCAAACAACGCCTGAGACCCCTGCTGTGCACCAAATCCTCTTGCAGTTCTGATACGTGTGTAATGCAGGCAGTACTTCTTCCTCTAAAAGGTTTTCTGTGCCTCTCTGTTTACCTGGTTTTCTGAGAAGCAAGCAGAGGTAAAAATCATGTTATTGAGAGGCACCCCAGCTTTCTCACCTGGCTGAAGGAATTAGCTTCAGATTCCCCTGCAAAACCCACGTGCAAAATGCAAAGCTGCTACTTGGCCCTTTCTTTTTTACCCTTAAGGTCTTCAGTGGCTTGAGATACCTTTCTTTGGGGCAGCAGTTCTTGCAAAAATGCAGTCATTTCATCAAAGCCCCAGACTGTGGAGAACATGGGCTGTGCCATCACGGGGCTGCTTTTCAGGGAGGCATCTGTGCTTAGCATATGGCAACTATTTATTATAGCTGTTGCATTGAGAAACAACAATTCCCATGATAATTGTTTCTCGTATATCAAGATGCTTCAATCTCTGTTTCCCACAACATTCTGCTTGTCTGGTATGTGTGTGCCAATGTCACCACAGTCCTAGCAGACAGTTGTCTACGTTTTGTCATTACTGAGGGTAAACAGACATGACTTGAGTGGGAAGGAGAGCGGGGGAAGTGGACTGCTAATTTAGTCTGTCTTTAGTGCTGCCCTGTGAAAGAAGCACTGAATGATTTGTGGGCAATATTTACAAATCTCCCCTCCCTCAATACATCCACCCCTTTTCTTCAAGCACACATTGTTTAAGGGCATTAATGCTTATTATTGGCCAGCCTGTAGTACAGACGATTCTTGGTTTTGCAAGGGGATGGAGTGACTTTTCCATTCCCCTCAATCATCTATGGCTCTCTTCATTATTCCAGAAGAAGCACTCCTGTGTTCCCTTGAAAATACATAGCATATATGGACATTATGGACATTTACACATGTATGCATATACTTTCAACATTATATAAAATATACACCTTTTCTCCATTTACACATAGTAATCACATACATATCATTCATTGACTAGATGTCAAAATCCCTAACCACATATATTAATTATAAGAAAGAAAGAAAGAAAG